>VDFB02083770.1:0-29180 GCA_007258455.2 Sequoia sempervirens
ATCATTAGTTGCATCATACACCACTTAGTCATTCAATTCAAAAACTTTCATTTGAATTCACAAACATCTTCTTTGCATCCAATTCAGTCTTCATTCTCCTAGGTTCCCTGATGCTTGACTCCAATATCTACAAAGAGACGGTCTCAGGGAATGCCATGGTTGATAGATAGACACAAAAAAAAAATGAACTTTTTGATAGACAACCTGAAAGAAATGTGTTCATATGGACAAGCATGATACATGTTTGACATACCTCAAAGAATTGTAAATGCACATACAAGGTGAGAGAACTGTTTGACAGACCCCAAAAAAGTATAGAGGCACATACAAGGCACGAGAATTATTTAACAAAGGCACAATGCTTTGGTAGACAAGTATGCAAAATGTAGAAGCATAGAAAAAGCATGTAAACTATTTGATAGAATGCGATCTCAGAGGTCGCAATGGTTGCAAGATATGCACAAAATGGATTTAAAAATCTTTTGAAACTTTCAAAAAGTGGAAATTCTACAATGAGATGTTAGGAGTTTGATTTTGTTGTCTTAGACAAGCCTTCTATTCCCTGTAAAATGTATTAACAACTTGCACATATCCTAAGATGTTGTTATGAAAAATGGCACCAAAACAAAGTATGGTACTAAAATGGAAGAATTTAGTAGAACTTCCCAAAAAATTAATTGGAAGATGTAAATCATATCCACAACTAAATTTCTCCCTATGTGCGCCATGATGGGAACTTTGAGAGAAAGGTAAAAGATTCACTAAACATATGGAAACGTAATAATAAAGTTGTGTTAAAGTTTCCTCATAGAATGCAATCAAAGCACAAAAATCAATTCCACCAATAACATGACTTTATACCTAGACATGATATAACTAGTTTGAATGGACACAGACAATGGTATTAATAGAGCAACATCCAAAAATGAAAGAGAATTCCACAAAACAAGCTGCAAGTAAAGCCAACATTACGATAGAGAAATTTTTTGAAACAACGGTGGGCGCCAAAATGTTGATCTTAAATCTGCATTACTTCAAACAATGACCACAATTAGTATAGTTAGTCAATTCAAAATAAGTAAACACAAGATTCCTATGAAATACTTAACCATGCTAAAATATGCAAACTAAATGTAACAAAACAACTAAATGCAAGCACATAAAAACATGATAAAACCCTATCCCATAGTGGATTGGTGCTTCTTTGATGTGGAAATAAGCCCTTTCCCAATCCTTGATAAGCTCCTAGATGATATGATGAACAAGATTCAAATGCTTAAAATTGTGTATCAAGTTGTGGAGTTGTGGAGCTGTGGAGGATTAAAACAATAGAGAGGGTCTTTATTTATAGAATAGAATGATAGAAGAATGCAAGATAGGAGGAATGTGGGATAAAAGACAAACCAATGGCATTGTGCCACTTGTCAGCATTCCAATGGAGGGAGGTTGAGCACATTTTGATCAATAGGCAAATTTGAATTTTGAATTTGATGAAGTGACATGTTTAGGGGGGATGAAAGATGAGTTAAATTCCAAGTTTGACTTGTGTAAGAGACATGTAAAAGCTCTTAAATGCTTTGTTGGATGGACAAGTCATGTGGTAGGTAAAATTCAAATTGGGAGAATATTCCCTCAAAGATGCCATTTTGAATGAAAATGAGGAATTAAGAAATCAATTAAATTGATTTATTTGTGCAAGTGGGAAAAGCTAGAGGATGGGACTTGCATTAGATTTAACCTTAATCATGATTTAGTTAACTTATATGAAGATTAGGTGATTTGACTTTTTGACTTAGATTTATGGATTAAAATAAATTGAAAGGAGAGGGAATTGATGCATTATCCATTTAATTAAATGAAGAAACTTTAGGAGATAATTAAATAAAGTGATTTATTTAATTAAAAAGATAACCTTGGGAGATCAATCAAATAAACTTGATTTATTTAATTGATGGGCGAATATGATTTAATTATTAAATATGAGGAATGCATGATGTCGATTTTACGTGTCTACAATAGGATTTGTAATCGTTGGAAAATATCTCACTGCTTGAACTGAATTGATCCTAAAAAAAATATCAAAATTGATGTGACACATACTCTTATTCCATAGCCAACTTTTATTAATCTGAGTCATAAAAAATGACCATTAACACCCTTGAGTAGATAAACATTTCTATCTACCCTCTTTCTAGTAGCAATCACAATTTCAGATCCTTTTCTAATCTCACATCCATCTTCCTGAGACATAAGATTGTATCCTTTAATACACATTTTTCAAACACTCAAAAGTTTATGCCTTACACACTTGACATAGTAAACATCATCAATATTATTCTTTCCATCAAAATTGATTAAACCTATTCCAAAAATATTAGCATCTGAATCATCTCCAAATCTAAAAAATCATCCATCATATTTTTCAAGTTTAGAAAATTTACTCTTATCTCCAGTCATATGATTTGAGAAGCCACTATCAATGATCCAATAATTCTTGTCATGTCTAACATGAAAAGAAGATACCAAAGTACCTTTAGCCTTAATCTGTGTCTCATTTGTCTCTAGATCACTTTCCTTCACACATCTTTCAAAGTTAGTAGAAACAGATTCATGTTTTAAACCTAAGAATAAGCATTCATCATCATCAAGATATCCATAATCATATTCATCATCAAAAATACCAACATATTCTCTAGCATAATAGCTTTTTTTAACTTTCTTACCTTTATTCTCCTTGTTTTTTTCATTCATATCTCTATTTGGGAATCTTGAAGTGCATATTGACCTATTTTTCCACAACTAAAACATTTGAAAGTTAATTTACCTTTAATGAGTACCTCTTCTCATTCTTCTCACAAAGTTAGCCTCCACATCATCACTATCTTTTTGAACTGATTCTTCAATCTTCTCTATCTTAGTAGCCTTAAAAACAGTCTCAATCTTTGCACCATTATTAGTACCAAACTCTCTCATCTCAAAAGTAGTTAAATAGAAATAAAATTGTTCTCTCAAATATTGATCTAGGTTTTGATATTTCTCAATAGCACCAAATTTATAAATGTAAGCTTTAGTAAGGGTTTTACCACTTTAGTTCTTTGACCTTTCCTCCAAGACCTTTGATTGCACTAAATTTTTTTATCAACTCTCTTTATGTAATTTATGATATTTTCTTCTTTAGACATTCATGTTTTCTCAAATTGTGTCTTTAGATTCTACATCTTAGCTTATTTGACCATAATATCTCCTTCATAAATACTTACTAGTTTATACTAAATTTCTTTGGCAATTTTCAAATCCATAACTTTCACTAATTCAAAATTACAAGACTACTTAAAAGAACAAACCTTGCTTTACCATTTGTTTCATAGGCCTAGATCTCATCACTTTTACCTGGTCTATTTGCAGGGATAGTGTAATTATTCTTCATTACTTGCAAAACATATCCAAGGTAAACTAGATAGCCTTCCATCTCCACTTTCTAGAATGCATAGCTTGTGCCATCAAACATAGGGATCTCCTTTTTTTCCATCTTGGATCTACCTCAAGATATTAAGGTTTTCTCCAAGGAGCCTTGCTCTGATACCAATTGTTGAATGAATAAGGAAATTGAGAGAGTGTTGAATTAGTATTATCTTATCAAAACATCAAAACCCTCATTAACATTCAGATCCACATGCATTCATTGAACCCTTAATTTGAATGAAGTTTTAACATGAAAATAAAAAATAAAAAAAACCCAGATTTATGTGGAAAACCAAAGAAGGGAAAAACCACATTGAGGATTAGCTCACAATATAAGTAATAGAAAAACTGATTATAAGGGATCACTGCCAAAATAGGATACACTGTCCAAAAAGGCTCATAGCCAAGGCTCATTGTTGGAGCACAAAACGAAGATAGAGAAGAAATGTTACACAAAGAACATGATCTCAATGAAACAAATATTCCACCACAATAGCTCCAACATCTTTGCAGTTTGTTTGAATGATTGGAGACACCTTTTTCTCATTGCATCTAGTAATCCAACACTTGAAAGTTCACATTGCTCTGCTCAATTTCTCATCACTTATATCATACAGTTCACACATTCATCTATCTTGCATCTATATTAACCTCATTTAACAATTCAAATCATACTTATACTATCCTCAACCTTGAAACCCTCTCCAAGGTCGATAATGCACCTCAAACGTGCAAATTCAAATTAGTCTGGGACTAAAAAAATTCTGTAGTAGATAGAATTGAATGTGGACCACATCAAAACTTAATAGGGACCCAAATTGACAACACCACTTAATCACATGCTACCACAAAGAATATTTATCATTCACATGTAGTGTAAACACTAGGTTGGTCGTTACCCATGCAAACCACATTAATCATTTAAGTGCATGCTTCATCAAACTCAAAGACAACTTGCAAACCACACTCCATGCTTCTAGATAATCTAGAAAAATCCTCAATCTACTTGAGATTTAAAAAATTCTTTGCACCAACTCGCAATTGAAGAATGTACAGGCCTAGTACACTCAAAACACTTTATCATATATGTTGTAACTTGGAAGACCAACTTCCATAGCACCAAACTACAAATCCTCTTGACATAGGTAAGATACAAATACCATCAACTCTCTTTAAAAACCGTAATTCCTAAAACACAACTGCATAGAAACACAGAGTAAAGACATTTCTCCCATACACCTTTATAATGCATAGTTCACATACTCATGTACATAACTTCTTCTATTCAATGATCTATCACAAAAAGTTCTAAATATAGCATATTTGAACACCTGTAACCAACTTATGTAATCCACATAAGTAGATCTTCACCCTAGAAGAAATGTAGAGAAAAAATATAACACACCTCTACAACATAGATCAATACTACAACATACTATTTCCTCTTTTTATCAAATTTATCAATATCCACAACTATCTCTCTAAACCACTACATCGTTGACACTAGTGAAAACACAAGCTTGTTTCAACATCAATGACAACACCTTGATACTTGCAACACACATTTTATGCTTTAAACAATTAGTAGAATATTTCTGTGAAAATATTTTCTCATAATCATTAATATACTTATCTAGATGGACCAATCTACTCAATATGGAATTCTAATAATGTGAAATATCATTTTTAACATGAAAAATAGCTTGGTGTGTATATAAATAATAGGTACTAAGAAAGGAGTCCATGTAAAATAGTTGCACATCATCCTCAAAAAAGCCAAGTAAACACTATAAGAGATCCTTAATTCACGTGTTTTGTTAGTAGGAGATGTAAAATATGGTAACTTATAAGTAACCAAAGATATAACATATGAAAACATAAAATGAACCAAATTAGAATCTCCATGGTTATAAAAGTGTGGTAGATCATTATGATGCATAGAATTATCTGTGAGTTCCTCCAAGAAACACCCACTAGAACTCATAGGGAATGTTTACCATTAAAACACAATTTTTAGAGCCATCATAATCAAAATCATCATGGGTCAAAGATTTATCCTCAACATAAATAGAAGATAAGGAATTAGTATTATTCACCTCACTAAAAATATCATTAATTGACCATAAACCAAAAGATATAAGAGAAGGAATATCTTGAACTACATGGGGGGAACATCCTAACATAAACATGGTTTATTAGATAGAGGTACATATCTATTTATAAATTCTAAGTATAATAAAAATAAATCTCATCACTAGGTTAGGCATCATATATAAGAAATCCAAACTGGAATATATATTGAAGAGGTTTATCAAGAATATAACCATAAATAAATACATCCTTACACATAGAAGGTGCATCATAATCATCATATGTAAGTGAATATGAAATATGTGTATTAATAAATAAAATAATGCTCAGGTCCTCTAGGAATGTCAAATCTAGAGAGGCACATAAAGGGGAACTAACATGAGATGTCAAAAGAATAGGCTCAATAGGTGTTGAATCAATATGCTCAGATGTATTAAATGAATAAGATATCATATGGCATATTAATATTAGAGACAAATGTGGCATAGAGGGTAAGAAAAGTTTCAATAAAATTTGCAAAAAATTGAGTGTTAGAGACAGTAGGTGGGGAAGGACCATGGTAGTAAATAATGATGCCTTAACCTTAATAAAAATAAATAAATGAATCATAAGTAAGGGTAGATCCAAAACCTAATAAAATGCATAGATATAAAGAAATTACAAATATAAGATATGAATTATTTTGTTTTAAGCATCTACTATTTTAGTTTAATCATATCAAGTGTGGTTAATGCTAAACCCTTAATCCTATAGTGTGTGTAAAGATATTAGTGGCTATATTTTTGCTAGAATTACTCTCAAATAAATTATACTATCATTAATATAGGTTTTTATAGGAATTTAAATAAACCTAATGGGAATCTAAGGTATAAATAGAAGTTAGTAGTTACTTTATGATCATCATATTGAAAATTGTGATCTTATCAGAGACTTTTCCAAAGGTTTTCCTCCTTAAAGAGGCTTATTATTCTTAAGTATTATCAAGAATTTTTTAAAAATATCTTATTATATTATTCTCTTGTGCTGCTTATTTTTTTACAAGTAGTATTAGAGCATGATTGTGTTATATAGAAGATAATAAAAAAGGAAATTATTTTATTTATGAGGTCAAAGTAAAAACAATATATCTTTCTTAATTTGCAAAACACTTTTGAGTTTTGGAAGGATGATGAAAGATATATTGAATCTACTAGAACCCAGATTTGAAGTCATTTAAATTAAAATTGAATTATTTATTTTGAAATTAGTGTATCCACCAAATTCCCTCCTAGGGGTTTAAAATAACTTTTCATTTTTTTAAATTTCTCAAGAGTTGATTAAGGAAATATTGTATCTATTATAGTTTGGATTCTAGGTAATTTAGAGTAGAATTTAAGTACTTATTAAAAAAATAGAGTCTCAAAAAAAAATTCTCCCACAATTGCAAGTGAATTAATTTATCGTAGTTTTTTTTCTTAATGTTCACTTGTGATATCTAAGCCCTAATAAGTTATAGAACTTTTTTATATTATTTGGATTTGTTCCATGTACAAGTAATTATAAAATTATTTTTGCACACCATGGAGGGGGCTTCAATAATATGCAAGGGAAAAAAATCTTGTCACACATAGTAAATTTCTTGATAATCATGATCTCATAGTTGTGTAGAATATTTCCATAGATGTGGAATCCCTTTAGCCCATATATGTTTTATTGAGGGAGGAGATGAAATGATTCACTAGGAGTGAAGAGAATTAGGAATTACTAAAAATATTTGATTCTCTTGAGATCTATATGAGATCTAAGCAAGTTGATTCATGCCATGATATTTTGGAAGATCTCTTATAAGGGACAATAATTATTTTGGGTAAATTATTTTGATATGCAAATTGATTAGTAGGTCCAAATAATTCTATACCTAGGAAATTCACACCATAGATGAATATGTGAAAATTCAATGAAAAGGATACAACCAATTGGATCTAGTAAATAGAAAATCTCTTTGATATTTATTATCTTTGATTTCAATAGTAGGTTAAAATAGAATCCTTATACTTCCAAAACCAAACCAATTCGTGTGATATTGTTGGCTATATGTGAAGAGAAGAAAAAGAAGGGATGTGTTGTCACACGGTTTATTTTTAAGAGAAACTCACTATAAATTATGGGGAAAATATATGAACAATTACATCAACTAGCTTACAAAATTAAAGCAACATAAGTATAGTCAAGGAATATAATTAACAATCCCAAACTTTTCCTTTAATAACTTGGAGAATTTTATTGAGGAAAATTTTGAAGGAATTATTTCTAAGGGGTTTAAAGGACCAAAATCAAATGTGAGGTATGCATGTGTTGGAACACGTTTATTATTACACCAAAATATTGACTTTTTAATGCTTCTAGTACAAACGCTAGAGATAAATGGATCCATGAGAGGTGGTTAGACCATGTCCTGAATCTAAAGCTTGAGATGCTAGTGATTAGTCCAACAATCCCCCCTCAGCGTCACTCGAGGGGATTTGAACCTGTGACCATGGCTCCAATGCCATTTTTTGGAACATGTTTATTGTTGTGCCAAAAGATCAACCTATTAATGCCCAATACAAATGCCAAAGATAAACAGATACATAGGAGGTGGTTAGTCCATGTCTCAAATCCAAAGAGATACATTGGTGATTAGTCCAACAACATGTTCCATCCAAATTATGTGTACCAAATAATGATTATGGAAAGGTAGGAAAAGGGTGAAAATCTAGCTAAAATAAGGGAGGAATTTCTTGTAAATAGATATTGGAGGTCTCTTGCATCATTATTTCTTCAAGCTTTGATGTTAGTTCCTCAATGAGTTAAAGAACAAAAGGATAAATAGTTATGTTTCAACTATGATGGAACATATAATAAGGGGCATAAATGTGCTGAGAAGAAGTTTTTCTATATTAAGGAAACCTATGATAAATAAAATGATGAAGAAGAACTAGTCATGGCTATTATTAATTCAAAATTAAGACTTAGAAATAGAAATAGAGGTACTCTTTATCACCCTACAAAAAATATGATAGGTTATAAATTTATAAATTGAAACATCTTCTTAGCAACAATACATAGAGCCTCAATTATCTAAAATAATTTTGAGATGAACCTAAATTTTTAGAAAAATATTGAAGATAATTGTATCAAGGTGTAGACACTCAAATTTTTCCTCACAATCATAACGATATTCGTCTATTGATTAAATAGATATTACTATTTACTTAATCAATTCATTCAATACTTTCTTCTATTCATGCATTTCATCAAATCATTGAACCATCTCATGCTCGTTCAATATCAGTTGCATTAATGTTCATGTCCATTTGCGCTATCATTCATACCCATTTGCATAATAAATCATAAATCATTTATAATCCATTTGCATAATAAGTCACAAACATCATTTCCATATTAAATCAATTATCGTTATCATCCATAATTGTTTCATATCCATCTCCATTAATAAATCAACTATCATAGTCATTGATTATTATTTCATAATAAACTAATTATCATAACTTTCACATTAATCATATCATTTGTGTAAATCATTCATGAATTATTGCATTTTAGTAAAGCATCTTTAATCATTTTATTTATATTTAATCATTTAGGTTCATTTTAATCTAATATCCCTTTATCACTTTAACTCTCATGCATAACATTTAACCCAACAATGTGGGATAATGGCATTTACTTCTCTCACATCTTTTATCCCACATTTCATCTTCAACCCCTCTCCATCCTCAAAGAACTCCTATTTAAAAGGGGATTTCCCTCTCATTTGGGGACTCACAAATTTTTCTCACAAATTTACATACTCATATGATCTTTGCATCTTGCTTGCATTTCTCATTCACCATAGCATCTTTATTGCATTTTGTGCTCATAAAAATTTGAGAGAAAATGCATAAACGAAGATCTTGGTGATAGGGAGACAATGGAGATTGATTTCTTTTAAAAGCATTATTTTGTTTTTGTAGTTTAGATTTGTATTTATGGTTTTGCTTTTAATTAGAATAGCTCTATTGATGTGGGCTGAAATGGCGATTCTTACTCCATGGAATCATGGATTTTTATGGCCCTACAAATTGGTGAACCCGACGTGACCACTTGGATGAATATTTTCATATTTTGCATGCACACTAATCTGTAGAAAAATGGAAAGACAAATATGATATGATCTATATTTTGCATCAATTTCTTTGCATTTTATATGATCTACATTTTGCAGAGCTTTGATTTCTTCACATCTGAATATGAAATATATTTTGCAGGATCAACAACTCCAGATTTGATATGATATACATTGTCTCATTTTGTAGTTGAAAGGAAAAATATCATATCAATTTTCTTTGCAGCAAGTTACATTGAAACAAACAAAAAAAATCATTGGAATAATTTAAAAATGTATCACTTACACGATCTAGTTTTTAGTTTTAACATTT
Source organism: Sequoia sempervirens (assembly GCA_007258455.2). Lineage (NCBI taxonomy): Eukaryota > Viridiplantae > Streptophyta > Pinopsida > Cupressales > Cupressaceae > Sequoia > Sequoia sempervirens. The sequence continues at coordinate 10,014 of VDFB02083770.1, forward strand.
AAATTAGATTTTTAGTTTTCAACTTTTAAATTAGATTTTAGTTTTTAGCTTTTAACTTTTAATGTAGAGTTAGCTTTTAATTTTTAAATCAGATTTAGCTTTTAACTTTTAATAGCTTTTTCTAAATTAGATTTTTCTTTTTTTTTTTTAATTTTGATCTTTTTAAATTTAGTTTTATTTTAGAATGTAGATTTAATATAGATTTATTTCAGATTTAATTTAATTTAATCTAGATTAGATTAATTTTTAGAACTGGATTAATTTTAAGGCTTAGATTAATTTAGAATAGTTTTAATTAACTTAGACTAATTTTTAATTTACTTTCTAATTTAATTTAGATTCTTAGCCTTTTAATTTAGATTTAATTTAGTCTCTAATATCTTATTTAGTTAGATTTTTTTTAATTTAGTTTAGATTTTAGTTACTAATTTAATTTAGATTAGATTTTTCTTTTTACAGTTTTTCTTTCTTTCTTAATGTAGCTTTTAAATTTAATTTTTATTTTGTTTAGCTTTTTAATTTAGCTTAGATTTTTAAATCATGAAAAATCATTAATTTAGATTTTACTTGGATTCTTAGTTTATTTTTGATTTTTTAGATTTTGACTTTCTAAATTAGATTCTTAGTTTAGAGTTAATTTAGAATTTAGATTAGAGATTTAGATTTAAGTTAGTTTTTAATTCTTAGATTAGTTCTAATCTAGAGTATTTTTTAATATTGGCTTTTAGTTTTAGATTAATTTTAATTTAGAATAGCTTTTAATTCTCATTAATTAGAATAACTTTTTTTTAAGTTTTTAATTTGCACTAACTTTTAAATTAGATTAGTTTTTAATTAGTGTCTAACTTAGATAAGTTTTAAATTTGGATTAACTTTGAATTTAGATTACTTTTTAATCTCTAACTTTAGATTTTGAATTTAGATTAACTTTTAATTTTAAATTAGCTTTTTTATCTTAGATTAACTTTTTTTTCTTAGATTATTTTTCTTTAAATTTATGTTAGTTTTCATTTTGGTTAAGTTTGGGTTTTGTGACTAATTTTTTTTAATTTGGTTTCTTTTGCTAAGTTCATTTGGCAAATAATTAAAAATCAAAACATACGCTTGTCAAAGAAAGGAGGCATGAAACTACTAATGAGATTTTGATGCAGGACGTTTGTCGAAGACATGATTTTGAAACCAATTGTATTTTAGATTATAAAACACTTCAATTGGTGCATTAAAAATGAACAATTGTCTTCTTCCACATAGGCTCAACTAGGGGGTCAATGAACATGTGCTTGATTCTGTTTGACTGTGCTTGAAGGTGGTAGGTGATTATGCTCTTACCTTGTGAAAACTAGGTGATCAGAAAACTAGACCCACCTTATTTTTTTGTCACCTTCACGACTTAATAATCGAAGTATCCTCTCCCCTTACACTTTCGAGCAATCCTGGGTGTAAGAGAAACGGTTATTATTTCTAGAAATGGGCCTGCCTTAAGGGAAAAAGTACTCACCTTAAGGGACGATTCGACCGGTAATAGGCTAAAGCCAAGCCACTTCCAACCGGGATATAAAATGGGTGCTTGAGGAAAGTTCAAGTACCACGAGTGCGGATGTGTCACACGGACGGAGTAGTACTCCCATAAACCCTGTTGAGTGTAACCTCTTCAGGTTGGAGTGCCACCTTATTGGTGATTAATCTTTCGCCCCATGTGTGGCCACTCGAACGGATGCCCTAACTAAACACCTTATGTTTTAGAAGCCAACCATTTTCAGTCGTTGCTTGGTATAGTGTAGGGTATAGTATCATGCCCGAAGATACTCACTACTGACTCCCTTGGGTAGAGATAGCAGTTCTTGGGAAGTGACTACCCAAGAATCCGAAGTTGGTGAGCTCGAATGACGTTAATGAGCCGTGGAGGGGAGCCAATGCCACCAAACTTCTAAGCTATCCGCTCTTGAGAAGGAAAGGTGTTTAGCACCAATCCGGGGTATATTGGTGGGCTATATCAAGTATACAAACCCTTGGCCTATTAGGATTTTGCTTGTCTCATGTGCGTTTGTATTCACCAAAACATCGTGCTTGTCAAGTGTTTTCTAGATTTTTAAACAGTATTCACCACATTCGCAATTCTGAACACAAACAATTGACCTCAAACAAACATCACACCTAGTAACTTGCAACACCTCAAAACATTTCCAAAACCATCAACCAAACATGTCTAACTGCTATCCTCCATATTCACCCTTGACCTATGAACGAAACCAAAGGATTGAATATCTTGACCATCATTTTGAAAGAGCTTGAAAAAAAACTTGAATCCCAACATTTGAATGAAGTGATGCAATCATCTCATAAGCCTTTATCCTTACCCAAAACTACATCATCCAAGTTCAATATCCATGACTTTCTGCAAAGGCTAAATGAGAAACCTAAATCTATTTCCTCAAACACAAATAATCTTGAGCAATCCTACCATGTCATGCATCTATCTTCATCTCCCATAATTCAAAATAAACCTCATGAGTCTTCCACCCAAGTTAACGATTTCATCCAACCATCCCCTCTCATCATACCATCTCCATCCAATGAGTCATTTCAATCTATTAGTCCAAAGCATGCTAGCATAGACTCCCTTGCAATCAAGATCAAAGCATTCTTTCCACTCCATCCAATGATACCAAAATTCTCAACCCCTTCCAATCTTTGACCAAGATCCCATCTCTCAAGAACCTCATGATGATCCCTTATCTCTTTTTGTTTCATTCAAGATGATCCCCTTCCATCTCAAGAGAAAAGTATCTTTCCAATCCTCCTTCCACCTCATCTAATGAATCCATACCATCTCATGATTCCATCATATCCAATGATCAAGATAGACTTTCCACAAAATATCAGGATTCCCTCCCTCATCAAGATTAAGATATGCCTCCATTCAAGGATACCCTTTCATTCCATGATGATGTCCATCATTCTCATGATCAAGATATGCATTTCATACCACTTCATGATGATTCCATACCTAATAAAGAGCAAGCTAATCCATCTCCTACACCTCATGATCCTTTTCCAAGTCAAGATCAAAGTACCCCATCATCCCCATGTCAAGATCCTATCACCCATCCTAATTCCCCTCATGATCACAATCCTCCACAAGAGTCTATCACCCCTATTCAAGCTATCCATGAACCTCTTACCTATCAAATGGGTTCCCTCACTTTTATCCAAGGTGGTCTACTCAAAGATCTTGTTATTCCTTCCATATCACATCCACCTCATGATAGACTTGCATCTTGTTTCATAAACAATATATATCCCGTTGGCAAATGAATGTGTCAAAGTATGAACTACAAAGGAAAAGGATTAGGCCTTCATGAACAAGGTATCCTAGAACCCCTTTATATCCAAGAAAACCATATTATCATGGCCTTGGTTATACACCTCATGCTCAAGACATTGGTATCCATCGTAAGCCACAATCCATCAAAAATTCCATCTATCCTAGGTCCTTATCCTAGTCCATCAAACTTCCATCTATCCTAGGTCCTTATCATAGTCCATCAACATTCCATCTATCCTTGGTCCTTATCATCAAACCCTAGTCATCACCCTTCCATCCATATTGGGGCCCTACATCCCTCCATCTCCTATTCATCAAGAACAACAAAGGCACACATCCTTGATGCCCTCTCAAAATTCTACCTACATTAACCCATCCATAAGACCTCCATATCATTCATCTCCATCCACCCATCCCATTGCTCTTGGAAGCAATTTGGGTGCCAAATGTCAAAAGCTTCCATATCAAAATCCACATGTATCAAAGGATCAACATGTCTCCTTGAAGAGCCATGCAAAAATAAAAGAAAATTTGATCCCAAGTCAAAATAAAAATCCAAAAGGCCACAAAGGCCCATCAAGTCAAAATAAAAACTGTTAGCTACAAAGGCTCCATGAATCAAGAAGAAATTTCAAAGGCCACAAGGCCCAAAGCAAAAAGAAGAATCTCAAAGGCTACAAAGTCCCATGAATCAAAAATCAAAGTCAAAAGCTATGTGGATTCCTAAAAGTCTCAGAGAAGCAATAAAATCTAAATTGGCATCCAAATTTGCTAATCCAAAAGCTTCCTCCTCTATCAGTCTAATCTAAGAACTCCATCACCTTCCAAATTCATTTTCTCCTCCATCACTCCACCACCCTTCAAGGTGTGTCGCATGTTGATCTCCCATCCTTTTCATCTATTAACTAATAATCCTTCCAACCCTCCCATCCATTATCCAACATCCATCCCCATTATCCTCCTTTAATCCAAACCTTTGCATAATTCCTTAGCTTCTTCCATCATACCATTAATATACCAACGTTTATGAGCCTAATCCTTATTGCCATGGTTTATTAGAGCACATATTCAAGGGATATTAGTTGTGAAACTTGATGCTTGATTCCTCCCTTCATCTCCCTATCATGCATATATTACCTTCCATATCCATATCCTATCTTCCATATTCCTCTTGTACTCTACACTTGGGGGCAAGTTTCAACCATCCTTTCATTCATATCCATTATCCTCTTTACGTTCATCCTTTACCTTTCCACCTTTGATCTTGACAAGGTTAAGGATCCTCTTAAACGTCGTACATCTTATCCTTCACCGTATCCATAGTCCACCATTCTATCTTAATGCATCATTTCTTCCCTTCCTTGGTGTCGATGAGGAATAGGAGAAAAGTAATTAGGAATTGTGTCCATATCTTATCAATCTTGATCATCCTATTCATTATCCGTATCTTTGCATTCTTCCACTCCATATCTCCCAGCTTATCAAAATCCATGTCCCATTTCCTTCCATTGTTCTTGATGAGATTAGGGGAAAAATTACAAACACATGCTTTGGATTTCCTTTCATATCCTTATGTGCTACCATTCCATCATAGTTTACATACTTATCATTTATCCATGATTAAATTACCTCCAATGTTGGTCATCATGTCCCTTTGCAACCTTGAATCTTATCATGTTAATCATATTTGAGCCTAGCTGTAGAACATTATCCAATCCTCATATTTTTTGTCAATCAATCCTAAACAATCATCAATCTTATTGTGCTTAGGAGGAATGAGTGATCCCAAGTACTTATCATCATCATGCCTTATATGGAATTGATCATTCCTCGACATCCAAGAATCAACTAAACATTACTTTCATCTTTTGACACAAAGGATGTTGCTTTGTGTGACATGTTTTGCAAGGAATCTTCATTTTGATCTATCATTTATCCATGGTTGCATTACTTCACTGCAGCATTCCTATTCCCTTCAATCAATCATATCACATTTCATTTAAATTCCATCTTAAACTACAAAAAATAAAAATCATAAAATGCCTTGAAATATTCCAAAAAACGCAAAAGTCCAAATAATCCAAAAAATCATAAAATGTCCTTAAAAAATTCAAAAAATCATAAAAATGTCCTAAAAATTCAAAAATCATAAAAATGTCTTGAAAAATTCAAAAAAATCATAAAAATGTCCTGAAAAACGCAAATCATAAAATGTCCTAAAATAAAATTTAAAAATCATAAATGTCCAAAATAATCGCAAAAAAGTCATAAAATGTCCAAAAAATTAAAAAGAAAAATAATAAATGTCCTTAAAAAATCCAAAAAAATCATAAAATGTTATGATGAAATCCAAAAAAATCAAATATTCCAAAAATCCCCAAAAAAAATCCAAAATTCCAAAAAACAATGACACTTTCAGATAACCACATGGCTTTTAACTTCAACTAAATAAAAAACATGCAAGTGTTTACAATCGAGCAAAAATTATAACATATATATCAACCCATCTTACAAATCCAACCAAACACATAAATTGTAACGAGAATCATTTTTTACATCAAAGCAGGACTCCTGTTTGTTTGTTGATCTTTACTTATTTTATGGTTTTATCTTTGGTGACAGGCTTTTTAGCTTCTTCAGGATGTCTTGGACTAGAGAGGCAAGGATGGGGCATGTTCATTTGTTTGTTGTTTGCTGATTGTTTCTTAAATTCATAGGATGACTCGTCTTAGGACATGGTTGTCTAAAACCATCGAGGACCTATGAGTCTAATGTGGATGAGAGCATTCCTTGTCTGATAGTGTCTTCCATGCAATAAGTATTCAGTTCATCTAAGGTTCTTATACCTAGATGCTTATATTTTATTACTAAATAAAAATGCAAACAATATTCAGGTCGTCTAGATGTTCATGTTATCTAGACGCTTATACTATTTTGTGACATAATAAGCTCAATGATGATAAAAGCACTTAAAAGGCACAAGAGGCTTCATCACCTTCATTCTCTTCCATCTTGCATTTCATTTTCTTCATATTTCTTGTCGCAAAGAAATCAATCAATTGCTTAACTCACTGATATATGTCTCTTGAATCAAATCTCAAATCAATCAACCTGCTTCTCAAAATTTTATGTCCCCTTCATCAGTCAATCCATCATTGCAACACCTTGTCTTGCGTAAGCATAATTTTTCAATCAGCTTCATCAACTCATCAACTTGGCTATACTGATCATTTCCATCAATTGTTCAGTTACGCCCATCAACTTTGCATTTTCATCAAAATGTACATCACTACTTTATCACTTGCGCAATATCAAGTATCTAATCACTTTCTAGACATCTGTCAAGAGATCAATCTTCTTACAATCTATTTGATCAATCTCTTGAGGGGGCATATCATTCTTATCATAATCCTTACCAAGATATCTTTGGGGCATGTATTAGTTGATCAATCTTTTTCTTTGAAACGACGCGACGAGCTGCATTGTCTCAAAGAGGGGAAAAATGTAGACACTCAAATTTTTCCTCACAATCGTAATGATATTCGTCTATTGATTAAATAGATATTACTATTTACTTAATCAATTAATTCAATACTTTATTCTATTCATGCATTTCATCAAATCATTGAACCATCTCATGCTCGTTCAATATCCGTTGCATTAACGTTCATGTCCATTTGCACTATCATTCATACCCGTTTGCATAATAAACCATAAATCATTTATAATCCATTTGCATAATAAGTCACAAACATCATTTCCATATTAAATCAATTATCATTATCATCCATATTTGTTTCATATTCATCTCCATTAATAAATCAACTATCATAGTCATTGATTATTATTTCATAATAAACTAATTATCATAACTTGCATATTAATCATATCATTTGCGTAAATCATTCATGAAATATTGCATTTTAGTAAAGCATCTTTAATCATTTTATTCATATTTAATCATTTAGGTTCATTTTAATCTAATACCCCTTTATCACATTCACTCTCATGCATAAATTTAACCCAACAATGTGGGATAATGACATTTACTTCTCTCACATCTTTTATCCCACATTTCATCTTCAACCCCTCTCCATCCTCAAAGAACTCCTATTTAAAATGAGATTTCCCTCTCATTTGGGGACTCACAAATTTTTCTCACAAATTTACATACTCATATGATCTTTGCATCTTGCTTGCATTTCTCATTCACCATAGCATCTTTATTGCATTTTGTGCTCATAAAAATCTGAGAGCAAATGCATAAAGAAAGATCTTGGTGATAGGGAGACAATGGAGATTGGTTTCTTTTGAAAGCATTATTTTGTTTTTGTAGTTTAGATTTGTATTTCTATTTTTTCTTTTAATTAGAATAGCTCTATTGATGTGGGCTGAAATGGTGATTCTTACTCCATAGAATCATGCATTTTTATGGCCCTACACAAGGTAATTTTGAGATGAACCTAAAGCATTGAATTCTTAGTGTGGAGACTCAAGTTCAAATCCTAAAAGGGACATCTAATTTGGAATTCTAAGTTGTGACTCTTGGACTTCCATAGTTGGCTTCAAATGTGGAACTGGTTTCTAAATAAGTGAATTTATAAGTTGTGACTCTTGGTCTTCCATTGGTTATTTCTAGTGTGGTTGCTCGAAGAGAGCTAATATTAGTTTCATGTTTTTACTCACAAAATTATTACGTTGATCTCATGTTGATGCTCAAATGAGTAAAAAAAAATTGTAAGCAATTATCAATATAAAACAAATAAAGTAGGATTTATTCTTTCTACATAGAAACAAAATTTCCACTTAGAGAGTAGTCAAATTTGAATAAATTTTTCTAAAATCTTGAACCATTCCCCAAAAGAATATTATACCAAGTAAAAAAATATTAAAAGGTCTTAAAGAAATAATGGATCTATAATCAAGTTGATTGGGCTTTGATGAAAAACTAAATAATTTAATTCAAGGTCTAAAAATTACCATAAAAGGGGAACCTAAGGTTTGAAACTCATTACTAAAATTGGAATCATTAATATGAAAACCTTGTTAAATAATACATTATGCAAAGAGTGAAAAATTACACTTCAAAATAGAACTCCAAATTTTTTTGAAATCTCTTACTCCAATTTTGAGTAGATGGGATCCATATCTCATTCAATTTTGAAATAATAGGAAAACGAGTAGTAAAATAAATTTGTATCCTTCACTGAAAGTGTAGCTACAAAAAGGAGTATCCACATATCATTTCAAATAGTTCCGCCAAGGCTAATTAATTTAAATAGAAATTTTTTACTATACATGAGAGGAAAAGCATCTTGGTTTCCAAGGAATAAATACCAATCTTGACCATTCAAATTAAACTTAGTTTTGACCTTAGGACAAGATAGCTAACAAGAAGCACTACACTTGGTAAATACATATTGAATAGTTCAAACAAATCATTTAAAAAAATTGAGGGACTGAATCTGATGAAAATTAACCATAAAACATTATTTGAGGTAAAAAATGTAAAACACCAAAGAGATTGTTGATTCATGAAAATCCCATCAATGAAACGATTATCATTCTACATAAGCTAAGACTTGATGACTTCCCAAAATTTCCAAATGAATTTGACAAAAAAATTCCTTACAATCTTAACTAAAAATGGGGTATTAAAAATAATATAATATAAGAATTAGGAGATCATGGAGATAAAAAATAAGCACAAGTGAACAATGTCAAATATTATATTTAGTCGACCCAAAATATAATGTTGAGAAGGTCATACATATATAGGCAAGGAAGATTCCATCCACTTATCATGTGGATTGACAAGCGCCCCATGAAGTGGAACAAATGGTAAGACAAGTTAACTATAGGCATCAACCTTAAGATCAATTAAAATTTTCAAATCAAAAACCTATTTGTGTTGCAAGGTGTGCATTTTTGGTGTCCTTGTGTTGTGCAACATAACACTTGGGTTCATGACATGGCTTAACTACCTCCCATGGATTCATTAGCTTTGGTAGTTGTATCAATAATTAATAGGTTCATCTTTTGGTGCAACAACAACCATATTTGCAACAATTGGTATCAAATCCTAGGCCATGGGTTTGAACTCCTCGATTGTGTTGGGGGGATTGTTTCAAGGTGTGTGCCCTTGTATCCTTGTGTTATGAAGTGTATCAATTGGGTTTGTGACATGGATTAACCACCTCCTATGGATTCATTAACTCTGGTGGTTGTATCTAGCATTAACAAGTCAATCTCATGATGCAAGGAAAACTATCTTTGCAACAATTTGACCAGGTTATCAACCTCGGTGACAAGTGTTAGGTGACCTTTGAGGTGAGATAAAAATTCTTCCAACCTTAAAAGGTATGTACATGAGGTTTACCAAAGGACTTGGTAACCTCAAGAGGCCTAAAAGGTTGCACATTCAATTAGACAAGATGTTGTCTAACCTCATCAACCTAAGTACACTTAAACTTATAGTTAATAGATAAATTATTCACTCTAACATATAATTACAAATTCCTCTAATTTATGCATCTATATGTGAGATATAAAAATTTACAATGTTTGGAAAGAATATTCAAGGACTCGTTCCTTTCAATTTCCCTAACGATTAACTTGGCACATTTGAGAAATATCTTACATTAATGACCATAGTGGGTTACAATTCTTCGAATGAAGAAAATTAGAAATGCTCATCAAAAAATTTAAAATGGTTTACCCCTTATAATGAAGGGGGTTTGAATGAACCACCCCCTTCTAATGAACCCCCCCTTCTAATGAACCCCCCTCCCTTCTAATGAACCCCATTTTGCACCATATAAGGGGGGTTCGAATGAACCCCCCTTCTAATGAAGGGGGTTCTAATGAACCCCCTTTTTTCACCTTCCCCTCCACCATTTCAAAATTTATGCATTTTTTTGACTATTGAAGCTTGGGAAGGAGGTGCAAATGGAGTCAACTTGATAAACCAAGTTGGATGATTGTAGAGATTGAAACGTGCTTTCCAACAACTATAAATTTAATATATTTTGTTTGTATATTATATTTTATTTTTTAATTTTACTAAACATAGGTTTTTCACTGAACATCAAGTTTAGTGAAAAATCATTGTGGAAAAATATTAAATTTGAGAAAAAAAAATTTGAAAAATATATACGCCCTAGGTATTGGTGTCCTCATTCTAACAAAAAAAAAAAATGAATTTCAATACATACCAAAAGCGCTATAAAATATGCACCTATGTCTAAATTGTAAAATGTTTTGACTTCCAAAACTTAATTAAAAAAATATTCAAAAAATGTTATGAAACAAAATGAAGTCCAATAGGATACCAGTTGTTAGGCAACTCCAATTAAAAAGAATCAAAATTTTATCCTTTTGTAAAAATGTCATGTGTGTCGGCACACATCACTTCTTTAAAAATGTTGCTTTACTATTAAAAAACTAGTTATCAAAGGAGACGCTAAAAACAATTTAATTCCAATTTTTTTTTTTTAAATATATTTAAAATCTACAGAAAAAATCTCACAAATCACTAGTTTACATCATTTTCAAATCCCTAATAGTTTACCTACTATAGGTGCTTAAAGGAAGTTTTTTTGAAAATGTTGATTTATCGTTTGGCCAAAAGTGTAACCCATTATTGTGGGATGACCCAACTTGAACATCAGAGGATGAATTAGAGTTAAGAGTAGGAGAAAATGATGAAAAATAGGTGAGTAAGAGACATTTTTTTTATCCTTTGATTTGACTAGCTTCAATGTGAGTGGGAGTTGAGTTAGCTAGAGTAGAGATATTAGATGTGGGAGAAAGGTAAGGAATAGATTCCATTGTTTGAGTTGATAGATTTTCTCATCTCCTAGTGGTTAATCCATCAAGATCTTGTAACTAATTATTTATTATGTGGTTGAAATTGTTGGCATATGGCTCTGAGAGATTAGTTTTGGCTACTTGTGTTGTCATTGATGGCAACTAGAGTTAGCAGTATGATCCATAATATTAGCATTGGTTATACTGGCAAGGAAACTAAGACTCTATAATCTACCAGCAGGAAGAATGAAGAACAAGATATATTTGGTTGGTAAGTTGATCCGATCACTTCTTCGGATCATTATTTCATGGTGTGGATCTCCAGGAAATATTTCTTAGCATTTACACTATCCTCTGATGAGTTTTGTGGTATAGTATTAAGTTAGAGTTTGAGTTAGAGATTCAATAGCATGTTTCATGGTTTATTTTCCATTGTGGCTGACATGTGTCATATGGTGTATCATGGATATATGTGGAATATGTATTTTTCTATTTCCTATGTTTTGAATCTTGGTTTGGGTCCCTACTAAATTCTAGCCAACTTGTGTGGGTATGCATCAATTCTAATTAGAGATTTGAGCCGACACAAGGAAAAATATTATGTTTTATTGTGAGGCTGACATACATTGAATTTATGATTAGTGGGTATATAAAGGAGTTTGGTAAACCATTTTGTGTGTGGAGTAAGTCATGGTAATAGACATAATTTAGTAGTGAAGAAGTGTCAAGAAGAGAGTGAAAAGAGTAGATTTGTTATTTGAGGGAAAAATAGTTTTGGTATACAGAGCAGAGCAAAAGTGAAATCTGGTCAAGAGATTATGTTCTGGTCAAGAACCTCAGTGGAACTAAATTATGGCATTTGTAGATGTTGTAGTCTCAGTTCAAAATTATGTTCTAACTTCAATTATATTTTGGAAGGAAGTGAGCCTTTCTCTTTTGAGCAGTGAGCTCTAGACAGTGCACCTAAATGCAAATGCATTCTCGTTCTTTCTATTTTACTTTTAACAAAGTAAACATTGTGGATTAATCTCCATCGTGGTTTTTCCCCTAACAGCGTTTCCACACAAAAATATCTAGTGTTATGGTGTTCATTAATGAGATTGCATGATTTCATCTGTTATGTGCTACAAATGCTATATGAAGTTTAATTATTGTTGTTAATGGTTTTTTATCTATCTTGGAAATCAAAATCATTGAACACTGATTCACCCCCCCTCTTAGTGTTCCCAGTGTCCAACAATTGGTATCATAGTAGGTTCCTCTTCAAAATTTTAACAGCTTGAGGTGAATATTGAATTACAATGGATGTTGGTGGTCTTCAATAATAGCTTATGGTAGCACTTGATGATCTTGACCAATCTAAAGCGGAGGTCATGGAATTAAAGGAAAATCTTGCAGATGCCAAAAAATTCATTCAATCACTAAAGGATAAGATAAATGAGTCAAGGGAGAAGAGGAAAGAGTTGTGTGATCAGTTGAAGGAAAATTCTGGATGATTTCCATCTAAATCAAACCCTAAAAGAAATAATAGAAGAATGTGAAAAGCTAGCCAAGGACAATGCAACTCTAAAAGTTGAGATGGAATATGTGGAAATGAAGTTTACCAAAGAGATTGAACAAAATAAGAAGAATGAGGAGAATATTTCCCAATCCCTGAAAGAAAAATTTGAAGAATGCAACATAATTAACAATGGAACCATTCAGCTGGAGGAAGAACTGCAATAGGCCAGAAACTATGAACATGAGATTGAGAGATAGAATGTTACTCTTGGAAATGAGCTTGCTATTGCAAATGAATTCAAGGAAAATTTTAGGATAAGTTCTGCTAAGCTTGATGAGATAACCAAAAATTAGAAGGATATAAATGACAAGTGAGGTCTCGGCTATGAGAAGGGTGAAAGCTCTGAATTTGAATAGAAGAACTTTGAAAAGAAGAACAAATGCAGAAGACATCTGGTAACACAACCAAATGCTCAAAGATTTAATGGATATTGCTTTAATTGTAATAAGTTTGGACATATGGCTTCTCAGTGGAGTATGTGCAGGATCATCATGGAAAAAATAGGCCCTTAAGTGGCAAAATTTAGAAAAAATAAGAGTTAGGAAACTTGATGTAAAATTTTGAATAAGTTATCTATATTATTTCAAAAATATGTACCTAATATAATTTGTAGCAAATTGAATGTACTCTAAACTACTAGGTTTTATAAAAAAAAAAAAATGTATTTGGTGAAAATTTAAAAATTTCAATGCAAAAGAGGTACTTAAATTTCGTGAGAAAATAAGCAGCGGTGGTGTCCGTCTCCCAATTCACCCTAACCACAATAAATGATAATATTTTAGATATAAGTAGAGGACTCATGTCCTATCAGATGGCTTGATTTTTCGTAATTTTTCCAAATAAATAATTAATTGTGAATTTTTTATTACAACTTTAAAAAATAAAAAAATCGGGAGGTCTAACCAATCTTTAATCTGGTCAAACTTCATGAAATTCATTTTTTTTTTAATCCTATATTATGTGAAGCATAGAATGTGACGCATGTTTTGATTCAAAAAAATGTGATTCCATTTGAACTCAGATGTTTTTCTAATCAGCCTATCAATCAAGACTTTACCTTTAATTTGAATAGGAAAATGAATAGTAATTACTTATTAAATTCAAAGCAAAGCATAATTCTATATTGGTGGAAAGTTGAGAATCTCCCTAAAAACCCTTTTCGCTTCATCAATTTTGCAAAAAAGTTGCCAACCACATACCCATCATATTGCCACTTTTTGGCCCATCATGATCCTGCACATACCCAGTGTAGAAGAAGGATAAACCCTAGTACTCCATCATTTTCTAGTCAATGTTTTAAATGAAAAAAGTTTGGTCATAAAGCATTAAAATGTAGAAGTATTCCTGTCAATACAAATAACATTAAATGCTATACCTATGGAAGATTTGGACATGTTGCTAATCAATGCAGGTTAGGAGGAAATAAGTGGAATGGCTAGTATAGACAAAAAGGTCTAGTATGTTTCAATTGTAACAATCTTGGACACCTTGCAAAATTTTGTAGGAATAGAAACATGAATAAAAGAGGTCTGGTTTGTCAAGGAAGAAATTCATAGAAAGCCAACAAAGGAAAAGAGAAAGAATCTGTGGAAAAGATAAGAGATCAAATGAAGAAAAATTGGGTGAATAAAAGTGAATTTAATGAAGAAAACAAGGTTGTACCAAAAGCTCCCTCTGATAACTCTTCCGGTAATTAATATTAGGCCAATGGCCTAGGGGGAGTTTTTCACAAAAATATCTTTTCCCCCTATGTATAATTGGCACCGAGTTGCTAGATTTCGTCAGTCGTTGTATTATTCACTAATGGAAGTATCAACAATCATATGTTGAATTGGATGAAATGGTATAGGTCCACAGTTGAATTCTTCGCTTGTTGTCTAAGTTTGCAGAGTGACTGAAACTTCTACGGAAACACATTTAATGCGATAGATAGTAAAGTAGGTGAAGTTATAAAAGGGGCATTTGGAACCCTAATTCGTCATTTTCCATTGAAGGATAATAGGTCAAGAGCATTTTTGCAAAATTTCAAAAGTGCGAAAGGTGATCCTTGTAGCGAATTTCCAGGTATTTCTATTGATCATTGATTTCATATATATTTTTGCGATCAGTAGGACTCTGTTTGAGGTGAAACATGAAGCAAATCAAAGGAACAATAACTCTAGATGAGTATAACAGCCAAAATATTAGGGATGAAATAAATTTGTTGTTGCTCATCGATTTCAGGAGGCTTGAAGGATCAAAGCATAAGAGTTTGGATATATGGAGTGAATATCCTCATTTCGTCAATGCATAGATAATTTGGTTTGTTCTAAACAAATTGGATAGTGATATCCTTACTCTTGAAAAACCTTATCAAATTTCTAAGGATGTGATGATAAATCTAACGGGCTTATGCAATGTTGGTGATATACTGAAGAAGTCAATTTGTAACGTTGAGGTCGAAGGCCTAACCAGAATAAGGGGGGATCAGAGGGATTTGATAATTATGATGATTAAAAATCATTTGACAAGGTATGTTTCACATGGAATCTCTTACAAGATCTACTTCAGAAATTGAGAAGGATCAACCTTGGCAGGTGTTGCATATATCGCTCATAAAATGATGATTGAAAATGAAGACTTTGACCTATGTAGTCTGTTGAAGGATCAACTAATGGAAAATGTTCAATTAACAAAGGATATTGACTACTCCTTCAAGTTTGGCACTATGGCAATATGTATTATGATGTATTTTCTAAACTATTTTCTTGTGAAGGACAATGTAGTGTGGAGAGAAAATATGCTAGTTTGTAAGCAAATCTTCAATCATTATAACTCTTTTGACAATTATGAACAAGTGTATGAAAGTTTCTTTAGAAAGATGTTAGAATGGTTTGGGGAAAGTGTTACCCCTCTTCCGGTGATGTTAACTGAAGTTGGTTCATCCTTTGGAGAGGCAAGGAAAAAGTACAAGAGAGGAAGTGATATGGGTGGTGTCACTCATCTGGTACCCAAGTCAGCAAAGGTTGAAGAAAAAGGGAAGAGACAATTGGTAGTGGATGTAGAGGATGAAGTTTTTGAAGAATATAATCCAAGAGATCAACCAAAACCAAGTGAACATGAAATAATAATAGCTAAAGATAGTGATGAAGAAGGTGCTCTGTTCAAGTCAAAGATATTACAAATCATTCAGGATGTGGATGGTATGCAAAAGATATTAGACATATGGTTAAATGGACCATCTTATGAGCAAGATATTATTGAAAATTCTTTGGTGAAATACTTTGTTGTTAATAATATTGAGTTGGAGAGTCTATAGGATGTTCTCCTAGAAGAACTAATTGAGTGTGTCAAGGAAACCATGGGATCTGTGCCTCTAGACAAAAATGAGGAGGAAATAATTTCCCATTTAAAGATGCAATTTAGGCTATCTCTTTCCAAGTTGAAGAAGAAAATGAATGTGTTGAGGCAGTGCATTGATTCATCCAGTAAAGTTTTCAATTACTGTCTTAAGTGGCCCGATGTGGTTGGCAAGTACAAGGACAAGTTGGAGGAAATAAAAAAGGAGCTTGTCAAAACTGGAAAAGATTGCAATATGCCTTTGGACAAGAATGGAGATGTTAAGAAGAAGGTTTATGCTTTGTAGGTTGAGCATGCAAAGGTCCACTCTACTAGGAATACTCTTATTGATACCTTCTGGAAAGTGAAAGACATGACTGAAGGAAGATTAGAGCAGATGATTGAAGTGCAAAAGTTAGGAGAAAAGCTAGAAGATGCAATCACCATTCCTGAATCCCTTGTTCAAATCATTAATATAACATCAGAGAATAACAACTTGATCATAGCTATTGGGATTACAGTGAACTCTTGGAAGAAATTCCTTCCAGAAATGAAAGCTAAGTATAAAACAATTTTCTAAATTCTTACAACAGTTGTCCAAATTTTGATCAATTGGGGAGAATGGAGTAAAATACTAAAGGGGGGAGAATAAGAAGAGAAGTGTAGAGTAGATTTAGTAGAGCTTTGTCATTGATGTCAAAGGGGGAGTGAATGTAGTGAAAAATTTCCTTGACATCCATAGGGGGAGTAGTAATTTTGGTCTTGTTGAGTTTTTGGTTTTGACACTTAGTCAATTTTTCACTAAGTGTTTCCATCAATGCCAAAGGGGGAGATTGTTGGCATATGGCTCTGAGAGATCAATTTTGGCTACTTATGTTGTCATTGATGACAACTAGAGTTAGTAGTATGATTTGCAGTATTAGCATTGGTTATACTAGAACATAAAATAAGACTGTAATCTACCGGCAAGAAGAATGAAGAATAGGACATCCAGTTGGCAAGTTGACTCAATCACTTCTCTGGATCATTATTTCATGGTGCGGATCTCTAGGAAATATTTCTTAGCATTTACACTATCCTTTGATGAGTTTTGCAGTATAGTATTAAGTCAGAGTTTGAGTTAGAGATTCGGTAGCATGTTTCATGGTTTATTTTCCATTGTGGCCGACATGTTTCATATGGTGTATCATGGATATAAGTGGAATATGTATTTTTCTATTTCCTATGTTTGGAATCTTGGTTTGGGTCCCTACTAAAGTCTAGCCGACTTGTGTGGGTACGCATCAATTCTAATTAGAGATTTAAGCCAACACAAGCAAAAATATTATGTTTTATTGTGAGGCTAACATACATTGAATTTCTGATTAGTGGGTATATAAAGGAGTTTGGTAAACCATTTTGTGTGTGGAGTAAGTCGTGGTAGTAGACATAATGTGGTAGTAAAGGAGTGTCAAGAAGAGAGTGAAAAGAACAAATTAGTTATTTGAGGGCATAATAGTTTTGGTTACAGAGCATAGCAGAGTAGAGCAAAAGTGTGATCCGGTCAAGAGATTCAGAATCTGATCAAGAACCTTAGTGGAATTAAATTATGGCATTTGTAGATGTTGTACTCTTAGTTCAATTTTTTTTTGTGACTTCAATTATATTTTGTAAGCCAATGAGCCTTTCTCTTTTGAGCAGTGAGCTCTAGGCAGTGCACCTGAATGCAAGTGCATTCCCCTTCATTCTATTTTACTTTTAACAATGTAAACATTGTGGATTAATCTCCACCGTGGTTTTTCCTCTAACAAGGTTTCCATGCAAAAATATCTAGTTTTATGGTGTTCATTGATGAGATTGCATGATTTCTTTTGTTATGTGCTACAAGTGCTATATGAGGTTTAATTATTGTTGTTAATGGTTTTTGATCTATCTTGGAAATCAAAATCGATGAACACTGATTCACCCCCCCCCTCTCAGTGTTCCCAGTGTCCAACAGAAACCACTTATAGAGTACTAGGGATCAAAATCTAGATCTTTATTGAAGACAAGTAATAACTTTCAATGATATAACCAATTATAAATCTTAAACTTTATAAGATAAAATAAATATTTTTTTTTTCTAGAGTAGTAATATTCTTAGTGTGTGACTTGTTGAGATCAAGCTTTTTCTTCTTTTCTAAAATGAGAATGTTGAATATGAACCAAGCCCAAACCACCATAATACTTAGGAATAAAAAATTTCTAACTTATTATTAAGGGCCATAGAAGACACCTTTCAAGAACACTAATAAACATGTGCAATTAAGAGAACTTTGGATGTACTAAAATTTACTAATGAAAGGAAGCTCCTTATTTTTTTAAAAGGGGTAAACATTTTTGAACTGAAGCTATGAACTAGTGAGGCAACACACAAGGGACCTCATCCCAATATAACATTCAACAATAACACCCTAGCGAGGTTTGAACCTTGATGGCAAGAACATCAACACTGCAATATAACCATCACACTATGCCACTATTGAAAAAAGGAAGATCCTTAGTTATCTAGTAGTTTGTACATATGATTCTCCATGATATACTACCTTAAAGAAGAAGATATTTGAAAGTAAAAGGAATACCCAAAATTAGAAAAGCTCCCTACAATTAATCATTTTATTCAAACTAAACTAAAATGGGCAATAATGATTGTTTGTAAAATTAAATCTTTTTCTATTAGATACTGAACTTGATGTCAAGTAGTAAGACACTTTATTTAACTTATTTTATCTTTTTCCTTATCAAAGTCTGTAAATAAAGAAAAAATTATCAATAAAATGACATTTTACAGGCTATTAAAAATGATTACAAGGATTATACTTCACTTATTTATACAATATCACTAAACTAAAATAATAAATTAAGGAATTGACTTGAAGCATTACATCTAAGAAAATAACATGATGAGTTTGGTGGAGGAAATGGAAAATACACCACTCATGGATATCTCCTATCCCCATAATTAAAGTTTGAATTTTGTGGGGTGATATCTACTGGCATAGTCAAAGCCATGGAATATTAATTGTTGGCTCTCATGAAAGAAGTGACAAACATGCAAGGGTATCTAAAATGAATAATGGATTTCTATTGTCTTGTCATTGATATTCCATAGTTGTGAATATTGAAAAATATCTTA
>VDFB02083772.1:0-28541 GCA_007258455.2 Sequoia sempervirens
TAAATGTGAACTAAAAATTTTAAATCTAAAGGTGTTTATTAATTTAAACTTTCAAATGAATCATAATTGATATTTATTGAAGTTAGTTTTTGTGGTTCATCTAAAAAAAATGTTTGGTTAGAATGATTGACATATTTTTTAGGGTGTTCCAAGAGTTCAGGAACAAACTTCTCACCTAATTATTAAAGTAGAGTAATTTCTAGGGTATCTTGGTGATGTAAGGTTGAACATGCCAAGAACTCTAAATGAGTTTCAACTAATTAAGAAGTTTAATAATTCCTTTGAATAAGAATAAATTTTAAAAGTTTGATAGACATCATAGAATTTTAATAGTCATCTTAAACATTCATTCTCAATATATAGTTTTGTTGATAAGTAAATTAGATAATTTTGAATTAGAAATTATATTCCTTGCATGGGGAATATCTATGATTTATTTAAGGTGGATTTGAATGGATTAACTTATGAGTAGAGCTATCTTTAGGAGGATTCTATATCTTCAACATGAAATGCTTACCAATAGATTTTACTTGTTCAAGTGAGGCTCAAAGATAATGGATTGGTAGCTTTACAAAGGAAAATGATTAATTTATATAAATAGCAATATAAATATTCAATGGTATTTGAAAAAACAATGGAGTATTCTAACATGGTACAGTCTATTACTTAATTGGGAAAAGGTGTGTTGTTCACCATACATAATGCTAAAAATATAAAATTAATATTTATTTATGGTGCATCTATGAAATCTAAGGATACATGCATCATATTGGTTAGACATTATTTGGGCCACTTTGTCTATTACATGTAACATTAGAATATATATTTAATAAATTAAGAAAACTTAGTTTGTATACATATAGATTCATGATAGAATCATTATTAAGCTATGTTAGCATCTAGTATGGGCCTACATTATAAAAGCATGGTCACAAAAAATAAATTAAAAATTATTAACACTAATGATATGGAGGGATATGCATAAAAGTTATGAGCTATCCCCTAATCAAATGGGGAGTTGACTAATGGTCCATAATTCATATTCATAGACTAGGGTTATCCCTTGGTCATGGCTAGCCCATGAGATTTGAACCTAGTTGCTACCACCAATTATACCATTTCCACCAGTTCAAACAACATATTCACCACTCAATTAAGTAACCACCACCACTAATGGAACCATCCATTTCTATAGCTTGAGGAACTTCACCACCACCATTGATTCAATGGTGTCACCCACTCACCACTAGTTTCATTTTGAATTGCCCAAATTTGTTGTTTTTAATTTACAATAATATATTTTGTTGTGTTTCAAGGTGATGCATAGGAATTTTAGGAGTTTGAAGGGGGTTTCAAGGCCATGTTATTCTACCTCATTTTGTTCATGGATTTCATTAAGTTGAGGATTTTGAGATGGAGAAGGGTTTGGATTGGTTGAAAGTAAATTTCAATAAATCAAAACCAATTCAATAAAATATACATTAAGCTTGACTGTAATTATCAAAACAAAAATAGCTTACCTTTTCCCATCAAGAAACTATTGAGAAGGATGAGATGGCTCAAATTCGACACAAATATGGTCACATTTTCTTCCACTCATGTTTTTATCTCAATGAAGAAAATAGAATGAAATAAAGTGGCTCTTAGCTGCTATGTTTCTTTTTGTCTCTATAACATGAACATGTTATAATGGAAGAATATTTAGGTTTAGATTTATCAAACCTAAATGCACTTGAATTTACAACAAAATTGATCCTCAATGTGCTTGCATTTTACTGTGAGCACTTTCTCTTTTATTTCATCTCCAAAACATTTTTGGACTCCTATGTTTTTGCACCTACCCTTGAGATAATGTTTAATAGATAGGGAAAAAAATGTTTTTACAATTCACTCACATATATTATATCTTTTTTTGTCTTTCACTAAGTACTATTTTAACAAATTAAACCCTATTTGGGGCTTATATGATCTAGGTAATGTTTTGTTGAAAAAAGAGTAAAGAGGATTTGGTTTAGCTTTATTGAGCTTAAGTGTTTTTCATATGGTTATTGTTGTTTAATAAATTAGTTGTCGATGATGTCATTTTGAGTCTTGGGTCTAAGTCCTATTTGGTTTATGGGACAGTTAACTTTTTTTGTTTTCTTTTTATAGTCCTTATGCTAAGAAATTATAGCATTTCTTTCTTCCCACTTGGACTTTATTTCTAGTAAATGCATGATATTGGTCAAGGCATGTCATTTTATTTGGAAAGACTAGACTTTTTATTCTCCTCTTGCTAAAATTTTAGATAGGTTGTGGTTAGTCCCTCTAAATTTATTTGATTTATATGGATTGATAAAAATAAAAAGCTTTTTTGGGATAGTAAACATATACTTGTTGAATTTTCTCAAATCTATAGTTTCCTTTGCTGCCAACAATGTTGTATTGTAGTTGCATAAGAGGAGTGAGGATATTAAAACAAATATTATAGATGAGGACTCTATTCTTGATGTTGGGTTCTTGTAGCATGGGACATGGTTGCTAAAGATGTGTTGTATGATCAATATCACTAGCTTGTGTAGAGTGGTTGATATGATTGGCACTTTTGGGTCTCTTGAGCCAAATAATCGTTCTTTTTAACAAAGTGTTTCGACCATATTAATACTTCTCATATGATTGTATCTACTCATGTTTTATTGCTTTTGGTATTGTTGATGTTATTCTTAGTGGCATAGAGGATTGTTCTCATGTTGGTGTTTTTGGTATTCCATGACAATGGTGTTGTTCCTGATGTCTAACACTATACTAATGTGTATGCTATTCCTAATTCAATTGCTAGAAAAAGGGGAAAATGTAGCTATTAATGTTTTTGGGAAAGATGATTAATTTTATATTGGTATTTCTTCTAATAGAAAATGTAATGGTACCTTTTCCTTATTACTAGTTTTTCCTATTAGAATGTTTCTCATGTCCTAGTTACAAAAGTATGTGGATTTCAAATTTTTATCTTTGGAGAGGAATGCTAAAGATTTTATTAGAAAATTGAAGGGTGAAAATTTTTCTAGTTAAGTGGCAAGTTGGTTTTCTTTGTAATATGGCTCTAGTTAAATTTCTATGTAATTTACCTTACTTATTGTTAGTTTTTGTGTAGTTTCTATTATATATGTTCCCAATTTGTAGTGTTGAAGTGATGTTATTGACTATGGTAGAGTTTGTGTGATCATGTTTGGCCCTTTTGATGATGGCTTGAACATTTATTTGTAGAAAATGTTCAATTTTATGAATTGTCTTTGGTTCCCTTCCTTTTAGTTTAGGCTAAGAGGTGGTTTGGGTTACAATATTGGACTATTTAGATTTGTTATCCCTTTATTCCACATTTATTTCCTTTTTGTCTCTTCTAACTTAATGTATATATCCTTGTGATCAATTGCTCATATAAACAATATTTATAAACTATTTTTAATATTAAACAAATATAATAAACATGAAAATAATTCATATATATCAAGTAAAAAGAAAGAAGCTACTACACTCAATTTTACATCTTTTTATTATCTACAATAGGAACTATGTTATATACCTCTATTATTTTGAGGGCTATAACTATAAGATCCACTTCTATTTGAAATGGATTGAAGAGAAGAAAAGTCACATCCTATGTATATAGGTTTGAGACAACATCCCTTTGAAAATGGGCTAGAGATAGATCAATTGTATATGATAGTCAATCTAAATTAGAGCAAGTTCAATATTTCTATGCATCACTTATTTTTTCCATCTAGGAAATATACTATGACCAAAGTAGAAGACAATGGGTTCAATTTCACATTGAACCAAAGCTAAATTTGTATAAAGCTAGAAAATTCATATATTTCTAGTAGTGACATAGTAGAGTGGGAGTATAGCCTATGATTATATTATATTAAAATATATTGAAAAAGCTAGGCCTAAATGCTAAATTTTTAAGCTATAGAATCATACAATATTACATCACAAATGAGTTAAAAAAAAAAAGATAATAATAAAATAATAGAATCAACAATCATATCAACAACACAAAGATTTAGATGGCTAAATCTCAGTAATACACTAGAGAAATATCCATAGAACAAAATATCAATATTCTTACTACAATTTTTACAACAGTCATTATAGTTCTCTTTTTAAATTACAAAACTATATACAATATCTTCAACATAACAACACTAATAGATCTAAACTAGCCCGATTTTCTCTTTAAAAAAAGTAGATTTTTAACATAATTTTTTTGCTTTAAAGACTATTGCCCCAAAACCCCATTTAGAGAGATCCCAACCTGATGAACCCCGCACCCCTCTTGAAGCCCCAAAGATAGATTGATCTAAAAATGCAACACAGGTCCAAATTTTAACACGTTCTTGCAATTCCAAGAGGACAGTCATATCCTTAAAACAAAAGACAAATGGGGAAGTGGGTCAGAATTGCAGTGAAAAATATTTATTATGTTTATCATTGAGAGCTATATTCGTAGTCACTGCATAGGCCAAATAAAAATATTGATCCTGGATTGTCTGACGTAACCAATGAATCTGATTTCCACATAATCAAAAGCAAAATTTAGAAACAGTCAAACAAATATTGAAAATAATTTTGTTCTCAAAAAAATTGCACCTATCATTCAAAGAAAGATCCATTTTTTTGAATGAATTAAAAAAGACCATTGATGGTACATGGACACGTAGGTTGAGAATAAATAAGCCAAGATCATCTTGCATTCCATAGTCCAAATTTAAAAGAAATTATAACCCTAAGAGAACAGTCGTAACCCATTTGAGGGCACTTTTGCCATTCGAGAAAAATTGTGCATGCCAAAAAGAGAATGAAGATCGTTGAGGAAAAATGAAAAGCAGATTGAAAATTTAGGCAGGCTTGAAATTCAATTTAGGCATGGTGGAAAATAATAACAGCAGGTGGCTTGAGTTTTCGGTAGAGTAAATGTGCTAGCTGCGGAGAGTACGACCGTGATTTGAAATTTGCTGCCGAGTTATAGTACTTCCCTACAAAATCGCTCAAACTATGCATGAGCCATGGGATGACCATAGCATAGCCAATTCCAACATAGGGCATCTCTACACTTTGCATCATCCCCAAAAGGAAAAAACAAAATAAAAAGAGAAAAATACAATGTATGACATATAAAAGAAGAGAGATACAAATAGAAGAAGTGTACAAAGAGAGTGAAAACATCAAACACACGATATGGGGGAACACAATACACACATGAAAATTGAAAAAGAACAAAGGGACAAGTAATGCAAATGTAAATCAACCATGTTAACTAAGTTATTGGTTTCTCAACCTTCAATGGTTAAGCCAGAAAGGAATAACATAGTTAAGAGACAAAGACAAATGCATTACAAGGAGAAGGCTAACAACTTCTTGCCCTCCACAAAGTGTAAAGGCAAGAATGAGCCGAGGTGGTGATGTGAAAGAATCATGCAATAGTGAGAATAGGGAATTCTATAACTACATGGCATGATGAAGGGATTTATATTGTTTTAAGGTATGATGGGGAAGCAATCGGTATCAATGAAGTGATACTTACCCAGTATTTCCTTCAATGTCCAACATTCTTCTATTTGATGTCCAAGAATATGATGATATTTCTGAAATGGGATGTTAGAGTATTTCAAATGAATAACCAATCTATTCACATGTGGTAAAAGTATAAGACCTATATTTAAGAGTAGTTGAAGTCTCCTTTCACATTCAAGTGGAGGATATGTGGGAAACTTGACTTTTTTTAGTTTGTAAGCTCATTTTCTCTTTCTAGATTTTCCTTGTTCATGAATAGAAGGAGGAAGAGGACCTATAGGGATCATAACATCCTTGTCATTAGGAGGAGAAGGAGAATGTTTAAGTTAGGAGGAGCATTCAATATCACTGTTCCAACATCCTAAATTATCCTAGGTTGAAGAGGATGTCTATCAAGATGAGAAGGATCTTGAAATCCTAGTCCTATTGTGTGTGCTTCAGATGATTTTTGTTCAAGAAGTTGATGGATGTCATGTTCATATTTTGTGTCACAACCTTTTTTACTTAAGATAGTGAATCCTTTACCATATGTCTCTTAAAGGTTGATGGGAGTGTTTGTGACTTTGTGATCATAAAAGGGATGTGAATGTGATTGGTGAGAGGAACTAGGTCCACTTGAGGGAGGGACCTTAGGTCCTATAGTGACTTCAGGATGTAAGTATGCAAAGTGATTAGGAGGTGCAATAGTGGGAGGGTCTTGTGACCTCATGGAGGGTTAAAAGGTCACATTTTCTTCTAAGTTATCAAGGAAATCATTGTAGAACTTATTCATGCTAGCATAATCTCCTCCAATGATGTGTACTTCTCGTGGAGGATAATCATGAGGAGTTAAAGGAGCATGAGGTTGTTCAGGATCATAAAATATGCATAACAAAAAGTAATGAGTTAAACCAGAGTGCACCTAGGAAAAATCTAATGAATAGAAGAATGTTGTGGATGGTGGTTGAAATCTCTAATTTTTCATAGTGGGACCTATTCACCTAGGGTGGTGAACTAGTCCCCTCCTAGTAAAAAATTGTCGGAAGCAAGTTTCTCTCTGTCGGGATCCAAAATCTAAAAAAAAAAATAGTCCTAAGGTGGGACTCATTCACCATGAGTGGCAAATAAGTCCTCTCCTAAATTTCTAAAAAATTAGGAGATAACTCTACAACACCAGATTTGGAAATCACTGCTTGTTGGGTTGTCAAAGTCAATTCTACATAAAACCTTCTCCAAGCTTGAAATAAACTTAAGTTTACTTGAAGCACCTAGTTGACTTGTAAACCAATTTTCAACATGAAAAAGCTTGTCAAATCTGTATACCTAGGTCTACAAACAAACATGCAATAGGAGAAAAATGGTTTAAGGTTAGTGAGTAGGGGTTTTCCTTGCTCAAACCCAACTTTTGGTATTCAAACCTTTAATAAAATAATGAAATGCATGGGAATGATAAACTAATAACATGAAATTGCTATTTAACTTACCAAACACTTGATGATGCAAGTCTGAAGTAATGTCAATGGCTGCTCCAAAATTCTTGAATAATTCTTGAAAAGATGTAAAATGTTTGAATACTTGAATGAATAGGTGAATAAGTGAGCTTGATCAATGGGGGTTGAAATTTGGTGAAAATCACTTATTTATACACATTTGTTCCTTAGTTACCCATTCATACCTCATCACATGCCGACATCAACTATTTTTGAATAAAATCCTGAATGGAAATTTAAAATATTTTGAATTTGGGGCCAAGGGGGACTGATTCGCCACCAATGGTGAATGGGTCCCTCTTAGGACCTAAAAATTAGTTTCAGGAAATATATTGTGGATGTTGATTGAAATCACTAATTTTTCATAGTGGGATCATAAAAGTAGAGAAAAATAGTTCCAACACCATGAAACAAGACCTAAAAAGCCATGAGAATTAAAAGGGGCCATTTCTCTACGGCACAATGTTATTATTGATGGTGGTAGAACTAACAATCTTGTTTATGAGGAAATGGTAACTAAGTTGCATTTCGAAAGAAGGCACCCACATTCATATAGGATTGCTTGGTTGCAAGATGATCGTAAAGTTCTGGTAAATGAGTAATTTCTAGTAAAATTTAAGATAGGTGATTATCATGATGAAGTTTTAGTGACATAATGTCTATAGATGTTCATCACCTATTTTTGGGAAGCCCTTGGAAGTTTTACAAGTGTGTAGTACATGATGGGTATGCTAATACATACTCCTTGTTGAAGGATGGAATCAAACACAAGTTGAGGCCCTTGAGTAAGGAAGAATGAAAGTTATGTAATAAAATTGTAAAATGTTTGATTCACGGAGTTTTAACCAAATAGTGGAAAAGGATTAGGATGAATATTTTGATTTGCTAATACAAGTTGCAGTAGTATGGATTGCACTCAATAAAGATAAAGTGAAGGTTTTGGTGGACAAAGAAGAGGTAAAAATCTATTTTTTGTGAAAATGATGTTGCTGATTTATGTGAGCAAGATAATATTTGTGTAGAAGAATATATATTGTAGCAATAAGTACATTAGAGAATGAAGGCATTAAAGTTGTGAGCAAGGAATAAGGTGAGAAAGTGAATGTTGATTTTTTTGGTGAGATGCCCTTTGCATCAGTTGATGATTTCTCATTTGATAAAGATATTTGTATGGATGATAATTTATTGCAAGATGAAAGGGAAGAATATTTTGATTATGTTAGTGAAATTGAACTAGACATAGAGGAGGGAAATGGAAGGGATGAATATTTTGATTCTATTACTAATGATGAATTTGCAGCTGAAAATTACTTTTTGGGAGATATAGGAGAGGAGGAACACATGAAGAGACTATACATGAAGAGGTAAGAGAGAACATTCATAAAATGAATTTTTAGTACAAAACTCATGTTGATTTGAAGAGGAGATACAAATACAAAGAGTTTCAAGTTGGTGATGAGGAGATGGTTCATTTGAGAAAAGAGAGGTTTCTAGTGGGAATTTACAAGTTGAAAATGAGGAAGATTGGGCCTTGCCAGATTGTGGGAAAACACAAATTAGGTAATGTTTATAAAGTAGAATTTCCAAGTGAACTCAATTTTTTTGTAATTTTCAATATTTTTGATCTAACCATGTTTAATTATTTTGAAAATGGTGAATTTATAGTAGATGTGCAACAACAAGCATAAACATCAAGTTTAGGGAAAGAGCATATTGAAACTATTCTTGATTGCAGGGTGAGTAAGAGCACTAGAAGAAAATAATGCATGGATTACTTGGTAAAATGGATTGGAAGGCCTCTTGAGGATGCTTCTTGGTTGTCTCAAGCTGAAATTACTCATCTTGGATATCCTCTTGGAAAATGAAGAGATCACTTTTTCTTCTACCATGGGTGTCTGATGTAGGAGCATCCATGGCATAGTGGCTATCTTGTGTCAACAAAAGAGGTTCAAATTTTTGTTGCAATGTTGTTGTGAATTGAATTTCATGTTTATCTTGTGAAATTTGTATTTTTTGTGAATTTGAATGTCATGAAATATTGGAATTTGAAATTTTCAATTTGGAGTAAATTTGGGTCAAAATAGGATAAGGTGGCATAGTGGAAAAAATGTTTTAAATGAAAAATATTGAAAAAGCAAAAGAAAGTGTGGGTTTCTTGGAGACCACTAATTTGAATTGTAACTCCAAATTTGAAATTCCTCAACTCCTAAAAAATATGGAATTAGGAGGTGGGCACCCAAGTTGGGAAAAGCTAATTTTTGCTTTCATGGGAAAATCTAGAAGGCCATTAAAGCATTTCCGACCATTCACAACATGTTTTTGAGTTTTTAAAATATATTTTTATTAATTTTAATTAATGCAAATTAATTTAATGGAGAGTCAAAAAAAGGGGCATGGGTTTTTGAAATGGGTTTGAAATGACAAGAAATTTAAATGAAATGCACTCACCTTTCATTTTTGTGGTGGTTTTGGAGTTGTTTAATGAAAAAATAATTTTATTTTTTGAGACAAGCTTTCTAGAATACAGGAAAAGGAGAAGAGAAGAGCATAGCATACCTCTAGGAAAATGATTTGATGGTGTTGGTGTAGATTGGGGATTGATTATAGAGTTCTAAACATCACCCTTTGTTGTAGATTTCTGTATTGGGTTGCTATGAGAAGTTTTGTTGTTGCTAGAGAGTATTTGTGTTGCAAGATTTTGATTTGTTGTTGCAAATCCTTTTATTATATTTATTTTCCTATAGTATTGTAAGGGCTTGTTGTAGTCATAGACCTTTTGTTCTGATTGTAATATGATTTGATGAAATTAAATTGAAATTGGAGTTGTTGGTTGCAAGTTGCAAACCAGAGTTGCACATTGTTGTAAAGATTTTTTTTTGTGAAGATTGTTTCTCAGAATTGTGTGAGCTATTTAGAATTAGTTTCCATTGAGTAATCTACTTTTATTAGTTCCATACATAATATAATATAATATAGATATAATAATAAAATAATAATACAAATTTACTTGTTATAAAAATATATAATAAATAAAAACAAGAGTAAATATATAATAACATAATAATTTTCATATCATAAATGTTTACCAAGCATCACTAGTCACATGAAAAGACTTTATAGGGGGGTGGAGGTGGCTACTTGATTTCAATTCCTATAGTCTAAAATAATACAAATTTAATTACATTATAAAAAAATTATAATAATATTAAATATATAGTAAATATATTGTATAATAATATATGTTAATAATTATAAAATTTGGGGATGGCTCCATGCGATGGCCGGGTGTGAGCTAGGGCCCATGTACACTAGCTCTTCCAAGCTCCATTCAGCCTGTGATTGCTGGCCATGACTGTGGTGCAATCTCAGGGGGGTTTTTACTTGTGCTCAGGGGTACGTGGGTTGGCTTTGGGGTCCAATATTTGTTTGGTTGTGGGAGAAATTTTTTCCTATGTTTTTTGTTGCGCTCGACATTTTCTTGGTGGGTGGTGTTTTGTGATTTGAGACTATGGGTCTCTTGTTCCATCTCTCTTTTTTGGTGTGGTTGTGTTATTTGGTCCATGGAGAATCTGGGTTTTGTTTTGTCTTAGATTTCCTCTAGGGATTTGGAGATGGCAGAGTTGTCTTATTTGTTGCATGCCAATGTTAAAGATCAGATGGGTAAACCCCTATCTGGAGATGGGGTCTCCTCCTCAAAAGGGATGTTTCAAATTAAAAAAGTAAACGGATGTTTGGAGAGATCTAAGGATCGACCAGTTTTGGTTATTCAACCTGAACAAGTTTCAGAGGATGTTGAATATTGGTGTAATCATGCCCTTATTTGCAAATTTTTGGGCCTTCGTCTTTCTCTACCTGTGTTGGACTCTTGGGCACGTCGGGTTTGGAATCTTGAAGGTGATATGGAGATTATTATGGCAGCTAATAACTATTTTCTGGTCATCTTTTCAGGCATGTCAGATAGGAATAGGGCTTTTGAAAGAGGCCCTTATTTCTTTAACCAGGTGGGGCTTTTCATCAAGCCTTGGCACATGAGCTTCAACTCTATTGAAGAGATCCCCTCGTGGGTACCTATGTGGGTTTGATTGTCAAGGCTTCCTTTGGAATTCTGGAGGGAAGATATTCTTCACTCAATTTCATTGCTTCTAGTAAAACCTGTGGGATCAGCTACACAAACTCAAGATCGTAATGTAATTTCTTTTGCTCGTATTTGTGTAGAAGTTTATTTAAATAAATTGTTTCCAGACTCTATGGAAACTTGCATGGGATCTTCTTCTTGGATCCAGCAGTTGGATTATGAGACCCTCCCTTTTAGATGCTGAATTTGTCATGAATATGGTCATTTACACTGCAAATGTCCCAGATTGAAGCCCTTCCCCTTGTCTAACTCTGGACCTCCTAGGGGGGACAAGGGGAAGGCTCCTTTTTTCTAATAAACCTACAGATAGTGAGGGTTTTACTCCAGTTAAGTCCCGTAACAAAGGCAAGGGAAAGAAGAGAACCTGGTTGGATAGACAGAATGAGGGTACTTTTAATAGATTTGATGTTCTTGAAGATTTAGTCCAATAAGAAGGTATTCCAGTTGAGCTCTCTTCTAGGGCTTCTGCATGAGCTCTCTTCTAGGGCTAAGGGTCACATGAAGTTCAAGATGAGGATACAAAGAAGGAGGATCATATTTTATCTCCAAGGGACCTTCAGGTTGAGAAGATAGCTATGGATCTGCCTTCTCAGGTTCAGGATATTAGGGATCTCAAGGGGTCACAAGCTTCAAAGGGATCTATTATGGTGGCTCCTAATCCCCCTGCTCCTAAGGGGGCCTCAAACTCTATGAAGGGTAACAAAGCTCCTCCTGTTTTAGGCTTACAACATAAATCTTTTAAAAAGGGGCCTCTTGATAAACCATCAAGGAGTGGAAGGAAGATTCATTAGGAGAAGGTCAAGATTATGGGTGTGATACTTTGGTTGAGTCTGGGTTTTTGAAACCCATTGATTCCCACTTCTCCCACCCCCATAAATGATTGTTTTATCATGGAATGTAAGGGGGTTGAACAATATTCCTAGAAAAAAGGTTGTTTGTAGATTAATTGAATCTCAGTCACCCAATGTGGTTTTTATTTAGGAAACTAAGCTTACAGTGGATGGTTTGGCTAATTGTGCTTCATGCATCTAGCCCTAGGGAAATTGGCAGGGGGTGGGTGCTTTGAATAGCTCAGGGGGGGTTGCTTGCTTCTGGAACCCACAGAATGTGCTCCCCTTATGGTGGATTTCTAGCCAGTCTTCCATTCCTCTGGTAGCCTCTTGTTTTGCAACTGGAGAAAGGTGTTTTTTATCCAATATTTATGCTCCTACTGATCTTTCAGGTAAGTCAAATCTCTATGCTCACATTAGATTCATCTAGGCCTTTTACCCATTTCTCCCTTGGATTTTGGCTAGTGATTTTAATATCATTACTTTCTTGGATGAAAAACATGCTGGGATAGCCATGCTGGACCCTTCTACAACTCTACTCAGGGATATGATTGGTTCCTTGAATCTCATTGATGTGAAGCCAACCAATGAGGTCTTTACATGGAATAATAGGAGATGTGGTGTTGAGGCTATCTCATAAATGCTTGACAAATTTATTGTTTCCTACTATTGGATGAACAATAGGTTGATCACTAGTTCAAAAATTCTCAATTGGAGGGGCTCTGATCACTTGCCTATTAGGGTCTCTATCACCGCTTATGGAGTTGCCAAAAATACCTCTTTCAAATTTTAGTTGATGTGGTTAAGGGATCAGTCTCTGCATGATCTTATTTGGATTGGTGGTACGAGGGGATGTCTGCCCATGGGATGGCCATGTTTACTTTTAGTAAGAGGCTTCAACATGTGAAGTTTAGGTTTAAGAGATGGAATAAACAATGTTTTGGGAACCTACATGCTTAAAAGATGGCTGCTCAGTCCAAGCTGGACACTATCACTCATCATATTTGAGACCAAGGGTTGACCTTTGATCTAAGTAAAGCTGAGTCCTTGGCTCTTAAAGGATTGGAAGAGTGGGAACTTTGGGAGAAGATCTTCTGGAAGTAGAAATATAGTGTTGATTGGCTTCAGGAGGGGGGTAGGAATGTTGCATTCATTCATAATTTGGTTAAGGCTTAGAGACAAGGGAATTCTATCTCCTCTCTTCTTTTGCCTAATGGGGCTCAACTCTCTTCCTATGCTAATATTTCTAGGGAAGTAGCTAATTATTTTTCAAACCTATTTTCTAGGGAGGATCTTGCTGCTAGAGTTGAGGAGAGGGCCATCTTGGATTGTATTCCTCACCTGGTCTCTACTAAGATGAATGGGGCTCTCTTAGGTCCTATCTTGTTACCTAAATTGGAGACAGTGGTGTTTAATATGAAAAAAGGTAAGGCTCCTGGACCGAATGGGTTTTCAATTGAGTTCTTTCAGGAGTTCTAGGAAATAATAAAGTTTGATCTCCTCAAGGTGGTTCAGGAATCACACAGGAGTAAACAAATGCTCAATTCCATGAACTCTACTTTCTTGGCTCTCATTCCTAAGAAGGAGGGAGCTAATCAATTGGTTCAATTCAGGCCTATTGCTTTATGTAATGTTGTTTACAAGATCATCACCAAATTGATTGCTGAGAGACTAAAACCACTCCTCGGTACTCTAATCTCTACTAAGCAGGGTTTTTTTGTTGAAGGGAGACAAATTTTGGATTGTGTTGTGATAGCTATGGAAGCTATTCATTTTATGGCTAACTCTAAGGTTTAGGCTATGTTTATTAAACTTGACATGTCTAAAGCTTATGATCGGGTGAGCTGGGAGTTCTTACAGAAAATTCTCTTGGCTTTTGGCTTTGATGAGGAGTGGGTGAATTGGGTTCTTAGTTGTGTGACCTCATCCTTCTTCTTGGTTCTCATTAATGGGGAACCTTAAGATTTGTTTAGTGCTTCTCGAGGACTCTGGCAAGGGGACCCTTTATCTCCTTATTTATTCATTATAATGGTGGAGGGTCTTGGAAGATTTATTAAATCCCAGGTGAGGCAGGGTCTTATCCATGGTTGGCGCTGGAGCAATTATCTCCTTTCCTACTCTCATATTCATTTTGTGGATGATATTGGGCTAATGGGCAGGGCTAGAATTAGTGAGCTAGTGAACTTCAAGAGAGCTTTAGACATCTATTTGAAGGCTTCAGGTCAGTGTATTAATGATGATAAATCCTCCATTTATTTCGTCAATACTCCTCGGATTTTTCAGAGCAGGATTGCAAGTATCCTTAGATTTTAGATTGGTTCTCTTCCCTTGATGTACGTTGGGATCCCATTGGCTTTGGGATCTCAGTGTAGAGATTACTGGCAGGGAATTTTGGATAAATTCTAGAGTAAGGTTAGTCATTAGACTTACAGATGGTTATCCTCTGTTGGGAGACTAGTTCTTCTAAAGACAGTGGTGCATTCTCTCCACACTTATAGGTGTTGTGTGCAGGTTCCCCCATCCACCTTTATGTGGGAATTTGATGCTCTATCTCGACAATTTCTTTGGTTAGGAAGCCTTCTCTACTCAAAGTGGAGTTTAGTCAAGTGGGAGTCTATCTACAGGCTGAAGCATGTTGGGGGCCTTGCTCTTAGGTCTATGGCTCTTGCTATCATAGCCTTGGCTGCCAAG
The DNA here is from genome assembly GCA_007258455.2 of Sequoia sempervirens. Lineage (NCBI taxonomy): Eukaryota > Viridiplantae > Streptophyta > Pinopsida > Cupressales > Cupressaceae > Sequoia > Sequoia sempervirens. The sequence goes on from VDFB02083772.1 coordinate 14,679, forward strand.
CTGTACTGGAGGTGGTGCAACAATCAAGATCCGGATTGGGCCAAGATTCTTGCCCACAAGTATCTTCCTAGGGCTGATAGCCTTGATGTGTTGCTGGGTAAAGGTTCTTGTATTTGGGATACCCTTAAGAAGGGAGCTTAGCTGATTAAGGAGGGTCTCTTCTAAATCTGTAATAGAGGCTCTGATGCTCTATTTTGGCAAGAGTCTTGGGATGGTCACCCTCCCATTCTTTCTAGATTTCCTTAGCTTCAGCCTCTTTGCCATATTTTTTTTTATGCTAGTTGGATTAAGGTGGAGCATTTTAAAATTGTCAAGTGTATTTTTCAAGTGATGGTGGCTTGCTAGAAGGACCCCCAGGAGTGGCCCATGGGTGGTTCTGATGAGGATCGTGCTATTCTTACTAGATTTTTGGAGGAAAAGATCTACAGCTCTCTTAATCTGAGGGACGTTTTGGCTTGGATTCCTAGTCAAAAGGTAAATTTATTGTTGCTCAAGGCTATGCTATGCTTGACAGGAACTTACATGGTCGAGCTGAGGTGCAATGGTGGAAGAAGGTATGGGACAACTTCTCTTGGCCCAAATGCAATTTTTTCTTATGGTTCATTGCTCAAAAGAAGTGTCTCATTTAGGAAAATCTTTGCAAGCGAGGTTTTCAGGGACCTTCTATTTTCCTTCTTTGTTCGCATGTTGAGGAGTGTACCTCCCACTTGTTCTTTCATTGCCCTTATTCTAGAGAGATATGGCATAGATGGTGGGAGGCTTGGCATCATGGTTGTATTCATGCTACCTCCCTAATTTATTTTTGGGAGAGTTTGGGTAGGCCTCCAACGAAGACTTCTTTTATGCAGGTGGCCTGGTCTATTGGGCTTGTTTTCATTCTCTAGAACCTTTGGCTGGAAAGGAACCGTAGAGTTTTTTGTCGCTCCAATTTGGGAATTTTTCAATTGTGGAAGAAGATAATTAGCAGGCTTCAGGAGACTATTTCTGCTAATTGTGATATGTCTGAAAATATTGATCCTAGTGATCTTGCTATTTTTTGGAATTTGAACCTGGGGGATAGTAGAAGGGGATGCTTTGCCAGAAGAAGGCCCCATTAGGTCAGGCAAAGGGTCTGTCAGGATGGGAGGTGGATGCCTCCACTGGTGGGGGTCCTAAAAATTAATAATGATGGTTCTTCTCATGGGAACCCTGGTCATGCTGGTGTTGGGGGTATTGGTAGAGGTAATGATGGTGGTGGAATTTTTGTTTTCTCTATTTACAAAGGTCAGCACTCTAATAATCTGATGGAGGCCCTTGCTATTAAGATTGCAGTTGAGTGTGGATGCTCTTTACGCTGGAGGAGGATCATCTGTGAGTCAGATTCTCATATTGTTGTGGATATGTTGAACAACTAGAGTTTGGATGATGTTAGTTGGCAATTAGCCTCTGTGGTTAGACAGATTCAGAGTCTATGCAGTTCTGTGGATTATGTCTCCTTTTGTCATATCCCTAGAGAGTGGAACAAAGTGGTTGATTGTTTGGCGAAGTGGGCCTCTGAGAATGCGGATGGCTACAATATTAGTGGAAGGGATGAGTTACCTTTTGATTATCATGGGACCCTGGAGAGGTTTAAAGTGGAAGACAGGAATATGTAGTGTTGTTGTTGGTTGTTAGGGTGGTGGTCTTGATTTGGTGGGCCTCTGACCTTTGCCTTGTACTTTGGATTTGATTGAATAAAATTTTTACCCCTTCTTTTTAAAATATATATATATGTTAATAATTAATTGTTGAATTTTATTATTTATTTAATTTCCAATTAATTTAATTTAATAGAAATTTAATTACATTATAATTTTTTTGATAATAATAATAAATATGTCATATAATATATATATTAATAATTAATTGTTTAATTTTATTATTTATTTAATTTACAATTATTTTATTTTATTTTAAACTTATTTTAAAAATATTTTATTTTACATTATATATACTTAAAAATTATTTTTAATTTTATTTTATTTTAAACTTTTTATTTTACATTATATATACTTAAAAATTATTTTTAATTTAATTTTATTCCTTTCTATCAATAAAAATAATAATATATACCTTTTTCATTAAAAAGAAAATCCATAGAATAATAAAAGGATAAGATGAAATATGAATTGAGTGGTTGCAATGACACAATGTGTTTTAATCACACTTCCGGACAAAAATTCCCCTGTGCAGCCAAATAATGTTTCAAAATATCAATGTGAACGTCCAGTGAGCGGTTTCCACGTTGAGGAGGGGATAAAGAGTTGGCCCACATCTCAACCTCAAATTCGACCTCGCCGAGCTATAAAGTCTACAAACACCACCCGAATATTATTCAACAATCATTTCAAAAGCAAGTCGAAGAGAATCTAATTTTTCTCAGCACTCATCAATGGCGTTCATGGCTTCAATTATGAAAAAAGTTTCGGCAGGCCTTAACTACGGGTCAGTGCAAAGGAACAAAGTGGATCATATTAGTAGGTTGCCACACAGTAACCTCCAAGTCAAGTGCATTTTAGAGGTTTGCAATTTTGTTGTTCATTTTTGCAATTAGAGTATATTTTTTAACTGTAGCTTTGTCTAATTTCTTAAAATTTGTTGCGTGGATCAGGAACCAGAGCCCCCATTCACTATAGAAGGCGTTTCTCCTTCAAGGTCTACCCAGGCAAGGAACACTTCAAATGCCCAATTTATAGTTTGTACTTTTTTAAATTTTTTGATTGTGTTTGCATTTTTGTCATCAACTTTCTGATCACACTCCATGATCTATCATCAGGAAGAGAGAGAGCAAGGAAGAGAAAATTGTTTTGGATCACACTCCATGATCCATCATCAATTTTCTCTTCCTTGCTCTTTCTTATCCCGATGATGAATCATACAGTGTGATCTGAAATATTAATGACAAAAAATGCAAACATAGTCAAAACTAGAAACAAAAACTAATTCAGAATTATGAATTGTGAAAACATGATATCTTTATTTGTCTAATGTGTTATAATTTATGGATCGAAACGTCTGCTTCTCCTTCAAGCTATGTCCAGGTTAGGACCAAGGTTGAGTTTGTGATAGAGCTTGCCACTGGAAGGGCAGCCATGTTGGGATTCTTGTCGGCCATTGCAGTGGAGGCTTTGACCGGAAGAGATTTCTGGTCGGGGCCAGTATTTACAACCACATCAGAGTTGTTGAATGGGCGCATTGCTATGGTTGGCTTGGTGGGACTGGTCATCAATGAATACGTCAGGGGCGGACCTCTTCTATAAACACCTAATAGGCGGTGGACTACAGTCAATGTACTTGTTTACTGACTATTTATCACTAGTGTCTTGATCAAGACACACCCATGAGGCTTGGATGCTTTATGTGGCCGTTTGTAAATTTTATATTACAGCTTTAAACTGTATAATTTCACTTTAGTATATTTTTTATATAACAGTAGATATTGCACATAAAAAATTATTATAGGTGAATTTAACATAGTATTTTAACTTGTGCTATTAATATGGATTATTTTGTATATTTTTTATATAACCGTATATATTGCACAAACCATTTCCAAATAGCTAATGCTCATGCCACCACTTCCTTGAATTTCAATAGAAATTGAGGATCTCGAAGCCACATCTTTCCAAATCTAAAAGGAAACCGCAAAGATTTCACTCCCCCAACACCTCCAGAAGAATCAAAAAAAGATCTGAGGCTGAAAACGGTAGAATCCTACCATCCATGATAAAGGGGAAAGCTGGGAAATCCCCACTAACAAAAATCTATCTAGTTTCTCCGCTATCCCATTGAAACCCAACCTCCTATTCGTCCAGATATAAGAACCATTCACCAATTGAATATACAGCAAGGAGTTCGAGTTTACAAATTCGTTGAAAATTGTTTGAGACTGTAACTTCCTCCCAACCCCACCACGCTTGTCTTTCACCTTCAGGATTGCATTAAAATCACCCCCTAAGATACAAATCGAACCCTTTTGAGACTAAAGAAAGGCTCCAATGTCTTGCCATACCAATCTCTTGTGCACCAAATTAATAGGCCCATAAAAATTTACCAAAATGAATTCAGGATTTGAATTCACACTCTCAAATTTGCTCACCAACCACCACCTCCCTGCAACCACTTCCTCAAATTGTACAAGCTACAGATGCCACATTGTTATTATTCCACCCTAATCCCCTTGAGAATCAACAACGGAGAAGCTCCAAGCCCTTTGTTTTTCCTTCAAACTCCCTATCTCCTCATTCTGCAATTTAGTTTCTTGAATAAGGACGATATCCACCGATTTGTCTTCAACCCTGACGTCTAAGTAGATGTTGGTTGTTAGGGATGTTTAAGCCCCTAACATTCCAGCTTAGCACCCTCATTACCCCCTAGGAAGGGGACCACCATTCCTTGATCTAAGATGCATAGTAATTTTTTGTTGTCCAGTTGCATCTACTGTAAGAGACCTTTTCTCTTCATTCGTATTCCACCCAACTTTCCTCTTATCTCCACAGTCTAGAGGTTCTTTCCCATTACCCTACAATTGAATCCCCAACCTCTTCCTGGTACACACTGTTGACTCCTCTGAAGTCCACTCCTTCACCACTCCCAACTGCCCTTGAACATCCTCCACTACCTTCTCCTCCCACCTCAGATTCTCAGCCTCTTGTACTTCTTTCATAGCACTCACTTCCCAAGGAGCCTCTCCATACAAAATCAACTAAAGATTATCTTCATCTTCCCAATCTAACCTCTTCTCAACCTTCTTCTCCTCAACATTTGCCTCTTGATGAACCTCAACCAAGGTTCTTAATTAATTCCCTACCTCCATAATTGTTTCCCAATCATTAAGTTCCTGGTCCAAAACTGAAGCATTCTCCTTCAGGGCAGCATTCATGTCAATATCCTCCAACCTCTCCTTCAAAGGTTGCAACCCTATAGGAAAACCACCATGCTCTAACAATGGTAAATCTACATCCCTCCTCCCTACATCCTTAGAATCCTCACACTGAACAACCTTAACTTGACCATTCTTAAACAGTCGGCCCTTCGAAGATCCCTCTACTAGATCCACAATCCCTTTACCCGTCTGAGAAGGTCTCGCCTTATTCTTAAGTCCCTCTCAATCCCACATCTTCAAAACTATCATCTGGCATTGAGACCAATTCCAGTTAACCTTTTGAACCCATTTATCCCCATTAAGTACTAGCTCCATTTCATCCCAAAGAGTACTCTAGGGTGCCACCTCAATTAAAACCCTCATCCTACCCTCTTTGGCATCATTTAGGGCTTTCTCATCTATGCCTAAAATTTTTTCTAGAGCTCCTCCAATACATTCTAGAGCATTAGAAGACCATAGTTCTGAAGGAAAGTTATCTAGCTCAACCCAAACCCTCATACTATCTAAAGTATGATGAGTTGGCTCAAAATGCCTTGACCAAGTAAAAAAATAAAATCCAAACCTGTCTATTCTTAAATGAGACATCTCTAGAATTTTAGATCTTATTTTAGGAAAGACACACTGAACCAAAGTAAAGCTATTCGCCAAAAACTTTATGGTCGCCTTATCTTGCCACTTGTCAAACCACCATTATCGCATATGAGTCTTAGTGCAATTATCACCCTACCATTTTGCAAAAATAGCCCTATTCTCCAGATTAACCCTTGTACTCTCAATTTAAGCATTTCTTGTATCACCTGATCAACATAAGATTTAATCACACTAGGCAGGGGCTGCCAATACTTTATGATCTCTGGAGCCCTTTCTTGGGTAACCTCTTTCACTCTTTTCTCAGCCCATTGCATCTTTCCCGCAACAAGGCCATTTTTCCTCCCAATCTCAGCTTCCCTAGCACCCCTAGTAGCCCCTTGCCTATTTTCTTGAGCTCTTGGATTCATCATTTTATTCCCTCTCCCCCCATACCTTGAGGGTGATCACTTTCTTTTCCTAACTTATCTCATTCTTGGTGATCCACCCCACCCACGCCTCCAACTAGATACCTAAGGCAACTCTCTCTGAGGCTACCGTTGAAAGCCCCTGCTTGGTTCTGAAGACACACAAGACCTTCTGTCTTTTCCTTTTGATGACTTCCTTCCCTCAGGCTCCTCAACACCTATCCTCGAAGCATTCCCTAGGTTGACTGACCATTCCTTAGTCAATCTTGAGGTGATGGCCATTCTTTCTCTGCATCCCTCGCCCAAGATCTTGCATCCCAAAAACCTCAAGACCACCCCTAACGACCATTTTTAATAGGAAAGAATAACATATAATTAGTTTATTATAATTATAATATAATAATAGTATTTATTATAATAATAATAAAAATATAATTGTATTATAAAAAATTTATAATAATAATAAATATAATAAGAATATATGTTAATAATTAATTGTTTAATTTTATTATTTATTTGATTTACAATTATTTTATTTTAATTTAAAATTATTTTAAAAATATATATTTAATATTAAATTAACTTTAAAATTATTTATTTATTTATTTTATAAATATAGACTTAAGCATAAAAAATACATTAATAATTGACACGAAATGTGGTGGTGTCCAATTTTTCTGGTTGGGCCTAAGTATCACACACTAAGCTTGACCGGTCAATGCTTTTTGTCATTTTCTATTTTCCGTTGGGGTATGTCTAGCACTGGCTATACTATGGTCATCCCATGGCTCATGCATAGACATAGGGATTTTGTTAGGGAAGTACTATAACTCGGCAGTGAATTTCAAATCACGACCCTACTCTTCGTAGCTAGTAAATTTACTCTACTGAAAACTCTAAAACCCACCTGCCATTATTAATTTCCACTGTGCCTAAATTGATCTTTCTTTGAACAATAGGTGCGTTTTTTTGAGAACAAAATTATTTTCGATAGTTATTTGAATGTTTCTAAATTTTGGTTTTATTTGTGTGAAAATTAGATCCATTGGTTATGTTAGACCATCCGGGATCAATATTTTTATTTGCTTTGTCTGCGGTGGCTACAATCCCTTTAGAACAGGGAACGCTTCAAATGCCAATTTATGGTTTGTGCTTTTTTATTTTGATTGTGTTTGCATTTTTGTCATCAACTTTCTGATCACACTCCATGATCTATCATCAGGAAGAGAGAGAGCAAGGAAGAGAAAATTGTTTTGGATCACACTCCATGATCCATCATCAATTTTCTCTTTCTTGCTCTTTCTCATCCTGATGATGAATCATACAGTGTGATCTGAAATATTAATGACAAAAAACGCAAACACAGTCAAAACTAGAAACAAAAACTAATTCAGAATTATGAATTGTGAAAACTTGATATCTTTATTTGTCTAATGTGTTATAATTTATGGATCGAAACGTCCGCTTCTCCTTCAAGCTATGTCCAGGTTAGGACCAAGGTTGAGTTTGTGATAGAGCTCGCCACTGGAAGGGCGGCCATGTTGGGATTCTTGTCGGCCATTGCAGTGGAGGCTTTGACCGGAAGAGATTTCTGGTCGCAGCTGTATGGTGGAGGAGCGCAGTGATTTATTTTAACCGAAACAATAACGTTAGTGGGAACGTTGGTGCCCTCTTTCCAGGGAATATCTCTGTCGGGGCCAGTATTTACAACCACAGCAGAGTTGTTGAATGGGCGCATTGCTATGGTTGGCTTGGTGGGACTGGCCATCAATGAATACGTCAGGGGCGAACCTCTTCTATAAACACCTAAATAGGCGGTGGACTATAGTAAATGTACTTGTTTACTGACTATTTATCACTAGTGTCTTGATCAAGACACACCCATGAGGCTTGGATGCTTTATGTGGCCGTTTTTAAGTTTTATATTACAACTTTAAATTGTATAATTTGACTTCTGTATATTTTTTATATAACCGTATATATTTCACATAAAAAATTATTATAGGTGAATTTAACATAGTATTTTAATTTGTGATATTAATATGGATTATTTTGTATATTTTTTATATAACCATATATATTGCACAAACCATTCCCAAATAGCTGATGCTCATGCCACCACTTCCTTGAATTTCAACAGAAATTGAGGATCTCGAAGCCACATCTTTCCAAATCTAAAAGGAAACCGCAAAGATTTCACTTCCCCAACACCTCCAGAAGAATCAAAAAAAGATCTGAGGCTGAAAACAGTAGAATCCTACCATCCATGGTAAAGGGGAAAGCTGCAAAATCCCCACTAAACAAAAATCTATCTAGTTTCTCCGCTATCCCATTGAAACCCGACCTCCTATTCGTCCAGATATAAGAACCATTCACCAATTGAATATACAGCAAGGAGTTCGAGTTTACAAATTCCTTGAAAATTGTTTGAGACTGTAACTTCCTCCCAACCCCACCACGCTTGTCTTTCGCCTTCAGGATTGCATTAAAATCACCCCCTAAGATACAAATCGAACCCTTTTGAGACTGAAGAAAGGCTCCAATGTCTCGCCATACCAATCTCTTGTGCACCAAATTAACAGGCCCATAAACATTTACCAAAATGAATTCAAGATTTGAATTCACACTCTCAAATTTTCTCACCAACCACCACCTCCCTACAACCACTTCCTCAAATTGTACTAGCTACGGATGCCACATTGTTATTATTCCACCCTAATCCCCTTGAGAATCAACAACAGAGAAGCTCCAAGCCCTTTGTTTTTCCTTCAAACTCCCTATCTCCTCATTCTGCAATTTAGTTTCTTGAACAAGCATGATATCCACCGATTTGTCTTCAACCTTGATGTCTAAGTGGATGTTGCTTGTTAGGGGCGTTTAAGCCCCTAACATTCCAGCTTAGCACCCTCATTGCCCCCTAGGAAGGGGACCACCCTTCCTTGATCTAAGATGCATAGTAATTTTTTGTTGTCCAGCTGCCTCCACTGCAAGAGACCTTTTCTTTTCATTTGTCTTCCGCCCAAGTTTCCTCTTATCTCCACAGTCTAGAGTTGCTTTCCCATTACCCTACAATTGAATCCCCAACCTCTTCCTAGTACACACCTTTGACTCCTCTGAATTCCACTCCTTCACCACTCCCAACTGCCCTTGAACATCCTCCACTACCTTCTCCTCCCACCTCAGATTCTCAGCCTCTTCTACTTCTTTCATAGCACTCACTTCCCAAGGAGCCTCTCCATACAAAATCAATTAAAGATTTTTTTCATCTTCCCAATCTAACCTCTTCTCAACCTTCTTCTCCTCAACATTTGCCTCTTGATGAACCTCAACCAAGGTTCTTAATTAATTCCCTACCTCCATAATTGTTTCCCAATCATTAAGTTCCTGGTCCAAAACTGAAGCATTCTCCTTCGGGGCAACATTCATGTCAATATCCTCCAACCTCTCCTTCAAAGGTTGCAACCCTATAGGAAAACCACCATGCTCTAACAATGGTAAATCTACATCCCTCCTCCCTACATCCTTAGAATCCTCACACTGAACAACCTTAACTTGACCATTCTTAAACAGTTGGCCCTTCGAAGATCCCTCTACTAGATCCACAATCCCTTTACCCATCTGAGAAGCTCTCGCCTTATTCTTAAGTCCCTCTCAATCCCACATCTTCAAAACTATCATTTGGCATTGAGACCAATTCCAGTTAACCTTTTGAACCCATTTATCCCCATTAAGTACTAGCTCCATTTCATCCCACAAAGTACTCCAGGGTGCCACCTCGATTAAAACCCTCATCCTACCCTCATTGGCATCATTTAGGGCTTTCTCATCTATGCCTAATTTTTTTTCCAAAGCTCCTCCAATACATTCTAGAGCGTTAGAAGACCATAGTTCTGAAGGAAAGTTATCTAGCTCAACCCAAACCCTCATACTATCTAAAGTATGATGAGTCAGCTCAAAACGCCTTGACCAAGCAAAAAAATAAAATCCAAACCTGTCCATTCTTAAATGAGACATCTCTAGAATTTTAGATCTTATTTTAGCAAAGACACACTGAACTAAAGTAAAGCTATTCGCCAAAAATTTTATGGTCGCCTTATCTTGCCACTTGTTAGACCACCGTTATCACATATGAGTCTTAGTGCAATTATCACCCTACCATTTTGCAAAAATAGCCCTATTCTCCAGATTAACCCTTGTACTCTCAATTTAAGCATTTCTGGTATCACCTGATCAACATAAGATTTAATCACACTGGGCAGGGGTTGCCAATCCTTTATGATCTCTAGAGCCCTTTCTTGGGTAACCTTCTTCACTCTTTTTTCAGCCCATTGCATCTTTCCCACAACAAGGCCATTTTTCCTCCCAATATCAGCTTCTCTAGCACCCCTGGTAGCCCCTTGCCTATTATGTTGAGCTCTTGGATTCATCATTTTATTCCCTCTCCCCCCATACCTTGAGGGTCATCCCTTTCTTTTCCTAACTTACCTCATTCTTGGTGATCCACCCCACCCACGCCTCCAACTAGATACCCAAGCAAACTCTCTCTGAGGCTACCATTGAAAGCACCTCCTTGGTTCCGAAGACACACAAGACCTTCTATCCCTACCTTTTGATGACTTCCTTCCCTCAAGCTCCTCAACACCTATCCTTGAAGCATTCCCTAGGTTGACTGACCATTCCTTACTCAATCTTGAAGTGATGGCCATTCTTTCTCTGCATCCCTCGCCCAAGATCTTGCATCCCAAAACCCTCACGACCACCCCTAACGACCATTTTTAATAGGAAATAATAACATATAATTACTTTATTATAATTATAATATAATAATAGTATTTATTATAATAATAATAAAAATATAATTGTATTATAAAATAATAATAATAATAAATATAATAAGAATATATGTTAATAATTAATTGTTTAATTTTATTATTTATTTGATTTACAATTATTTTATTTTAATTTAAAATTATTTTAAAAATATATATTTAACATTAAATTTACTTTAAAATTATTTATTTATTTATTTTATAAATATAGACTTAAGCATCAAAAATACATTAATAATTGACATGAAATGTGGTGGTGTCCAATTTTTCTAGCTAGGCCTAAGTATCACACACTAAGCCTTGACCGGTCAATGCTTTTTGTCATTTTCTATTTTCCATTGGGGTATGTCTAGCACTGGCTATACTATGGTCATCCCATGGCTCATGCATAGACATAGGGATTTTGTCAGGGAAGTACTATAAGTTGGTAGCAAATTTCAAAACACGACCCTACTCTCCATAGCTAGTAAATTTACTCTGTCAAAAACTCTAAAAGCCACCTGCTATTATTAATTTCCACCGTGCCTAAATTGAATTTCAATCCTGCCTAAATTTTCAATCTGCTTTTCATTTTTCCTCAATGATCTCCATTCTCTATTTAGCATGCACAAAATTTCTTGAATGGCAAAAGCGCCCTCAAATGGCTTAAGATTGTTATCTTAGGGTTAGAAGTTATTTTAAATTTGGACTATTGAAATGTAGATGATCTTGGCTTATTTATTTTCAACCTGCATGTCCATCAAGGATCCATGGTTTTTTCTAATTCATTCAAAAAAATTGATCTTTCTTTGAACGATAGGTGCAATTTTTTGAGAACAAAATTATTTTTGATAGTTGTTTGAATGTTTCTAAATTTTGCTTTTATTTGTGTGAAAATTAGATCCATTGGTTATGTTAGACTATCCAGGATCAATATTTTTATTTGGCATATGTAGTGACTACGAATATAGCTCTCAATGATAAACATAATAAAGATTTTTCACTACAAATCTGACCCACTTCCCCATTTGTCTTTTAGTTGTAAGGATAGAACTGTCCTCTTGGAATTGCAAGAACGTCGTGTTAAAATTTGGACCTATGTTGCATTTGGAGCTCAATCTATCTTTGGGGCTTCAAGAGGGGTACGAGGCTCATCAAGTTGGGATCTCTCAAAATGGGGTTTTGGGCCAGTAGTCTTTAAAGCAAAAATTTTGTGTTAAAAATCTACTTTTTTTTTAAAGAGAAAATCAGTGTAGTTTAGATCTAATAGTGTTGTTATGTTGAAGATATTGTATATAGTTTTGTAATTTAAAAAGAGAACTATAATGAATGTTGTAAAAGAATATTGATATTTTGTTCTATGGATATTTCTCTAGTGTATTACTAAGATTTAGCCATCTAAATCTTTGTGTTGTTGATATGACTGTTGATTCTATTATTTTATTATTATCTTTTTTTTTCAACTCATTTGTGATGTAATATTGTATGATTATATAGATTAAAATTTTATCATTTAGGCCTAGCTTTTTCAATATACTTTAATATAATATAATCATAGGCTATACTCCCACTCTAGTATGTCACTACTAGAACTATATGAATTTGCTAGCTTTATACAAATTTAGCTTTGGTTCAATGTGAAATTGAACCCGTTTTGTCTCCCACTTTGGTCATAGTATATTTCCTAGATGGAAAAAATAAGTGATGCATAGAAAAATCGAAGTTGCTCTAATTTAGATTGACTATCATATACAATTAACCTATCTCTAGCCCATTTTTGAAAGGGATGTTGTCTCAAACCTATATACATAGGATGTGATTTTTCTTCTCTTCAATTCATTTCAAATAGAAGTGGATCTTATAGTTATAGCCCTCAAAATAATAGAGGTATATAACATAGTTCCTAATTTAGATAATAAAAATATGTAAAATTGAGTGTAGTAGCTTCTTTCTTTTTACTTGATATATATGAATTATTTTCATGTTTATTATATTTGGTTAATATTGAAAATAGTTTATAACTATAGTTTAGATGAGCAATTGATCGCAAAGATATATAAACATTAAATTGGAAGAGACAAAAGGTAAATAAATGTGGAAATAAAGGGATAACTAATCTAAATAGTCCAATACTATAACCCAAACCACCTCTTAGCCTAAACTAAAAGGAGGGGAACAAAAGACAATTCATAAAATCCAACATTTGCTACAAATAAATGTCCAAGCCATCATCAAAAAGGCCAAACATGATCACACAAACCCTACCATAGTTAATAACACCACTTCAACATTACAAAGTGGGAACATATATAATATAAAGTACACAAAAGCTAACAAGAAGTAAGGTAAATTACATAGAAAAGTAACTAGAGCCATATTACAAAGAAAACCAACTTGACACTTAACTAGAACAATTTTCACCCTTCTCCTCCTCCATTTTTCTAATAAAAGCTTTAGCATTCCTCTCTAGAGATAAAATTTGAAATCCACATACTTTTGTAACTAGGACATGAGAAACATTCTAATAGGAAAAGCTAGTAATGAGGGAAAGGTACCCTCACATTTTCTATTAGAAGAAATACCAATAGAAAATTAATCATCATCTTGCCCAAAAACATTAATAGCTACATTGTCCCCTTTTTCTAGCAACTGAATTAGGAATAGCATACATATTAGTATAGTTTTAGACATCAAGAACAACACCATTATCATGGACACAAGGTCCAATACCAAAAACACCAACATGAGAACAATCCTCTACGCTACTAAGAACAACATCAACAATACCAAAAGTAATAAAACATGAGTCGATACAATCATATCAGAAGTATTAAAATGGTTGAAACACTTTTTTAAAAAAGAATGATTATTTGGCTCAAGAGACCCAAAAGTGCCAATCATATCAACACCACTCTGCACAAGCTAGTGATATTGCTCATACAACACATCTTTTGCAACCATGTCCCATGCTACAAGAACTCAATGTCAAGAATAGAGTCCTCATCTACAATATTTGTTTTAATATCCTCACTCCTCTTACGCAACTACAATACAACATTGTTGGCAACAAAGGAAACTATAGCTTTTGAGAAATTTCAACAATCATATGTTTCCTATATCCTAAAAAAACTCTTTATTTTTATCAATCCATATAACT
>VDFB02083773.1:0-37260 GCA_007258455.2 Sequoia sempervirens
CTTAGAAAATTAGTAAAAAATAAAATATTCATTAAAAAATTATTAGAAAAAGCGTGCATCAACTACATACTATTAGCTAACTTGTGATCATAGTGATTTTAAAAATACTACAAAAAGTTCACCGTGCTCAAGTTGTACAAGAGTTGCTATGCTATGTTTGGACAAAATAGCACCAATTTGTGTACATCCCTCTTTGAACTCTTAATCTCAACCATTTTCAAAATAAATTAGTAGTTTAGAAAGTAGACTCCTGAGCACTTCGATCCTTGTTTTTGTTCCATCTCAAAATTTTGAGTGTAACTATCCTCAATTTCATGTCCAAGGTCAGTATTTCCTGATTTCAGAAAAAAAAGTGGCCACTTAAGCCCCCTTTTTGGGAACCATCTTGGTGCACTTACCCGGCTTATTTTTTTTATTAAAGATCTAGGTATTATAAAAGCATTTGCAGATTTGAAAAGGATCTTTGATTTATTCTTGTCAGTTTATTTATAGCCTGTTGTTCAGGCGTTACAAATGATTATTCACTGGCACATATTCTAAAAACACAAGAGGGTTTCAGTTTCCTTTGAACAATGCATTCTTTAAAGACTTCTTTTTGACAAACATACTTGAAATCATATATAAATACAGTGTTGTGAACACTGTGAGTCTTCTAGTTATCATTCTGAGATATTGTTACTGGTTGTATCAAGAAATGTATTGAAAAAGCTCTGTAATACAAAAATTGAAAAACATGATGCATAGCAAAGTTGTAATTCTTCTCTATGTAATATTTTAAGGATTCAATAGTTGGATTCTTAGGGTATTAGGTAGATGAGAAAACTAAGTTTTATGAACTTAACTGAAAACAGAGAGATCCTCTGAGATATTATTACTATTCAAAATATAATTTGAGGGGTTGGCGCTCCTTGAGATTGATATCTCTAAATGAGGGGTTGGTGCTGAAAAATTAACCTGTAAGGCATTATAAGCAGTGGTTTTTGAAGTTAAGCCAGTGAGGTAGCTTAGGAGTGGTTTTTCTACCCCAGGAGGGTTTTCCACTCGGCAAATTCTTTGTCTTATGGTCTCTTTGTTTTGATGTCATAATGCTTCTTGATTATGATAATTTTGTGAGTAATTGTTCTTATCAGTCTGTGCATTGTTGAATGTTAGTTTCCTCATCTCTGAAAATGGTTATATCAAAATGTCTTGCACAAGTTTTCTATCAGTGTTGAAAGTTCTGATAGAAAGTATAAAAGTATTCGTTTGATTCATAGCTCAAGAATTGTTATAATGTGCTTAAAGTTTTTGTTATCTCAATACCTATCTTGTGTCATTCTGTTGCACTGTTGTTGTAGTGTCTTATAAAGCTGCATTGAAATTAGTTGGTTAAGAAGTGTTTCAATAATGTTGGTCTTCACTTACACAGTCTTATGAGTTGCACTTGTACTGTCATCATGCTTTGATTGCTAAACATGGTCAGTCACAATTGTTTTGGAAAATGCAAGATATCTCTCTCAAATCACATTGGCATAAGTTGTCTAATGGACTGAGTTGATGTTGTCATATCTTTATTTACCCCTTTTCATAAGTGCTTTCAAAGTGATTACTCTTCTCTGTTGTTGATAGAAAGGATATCATAATTAAAAGTCTTGGTCGAAGTTGAAAAAAGTTTAGACACTGATTCACCCCCCCTCTCAGTGTCTGTCCATAACTCCAACAATACTTCATATTTGATATCTTAAGGATTCTTAGATAGTTCTCTCTTAACCTACAGATAGAATTCATCTCCAAGTAATTTTTACCACTTGCTCTCAAAAAGTTGACCAAATGGAAAATATTGTTGTAGTATGCCTTCTATGACTTAGTGCATCAATGACTCAATTTTCCTTTCCTTTTATATAATTTATTTCAAAACCATAGTTTAATAACAAATCCAACCATTGTCTTTGTCATTCATTGATATTTGTTTGGGTAAAGAAATACTTGAGACCGTGATTATTTGATTTAAGCTCAAATTGATTTCCCAACAAGTAATGTCTCCAAAATTGGAGAGAATGAATAATTGCAGTTGGTTCCAAGTTGTGCAAAGCATAATTTTTCTCATAGGGTTGCAATTTCCTATACTCATAGGTTACCACTTGAATATTACATTAGAACATTTCCCAAACCTTCACTTGAAGCATCATTGATGACTCCAAAATGACCTTTTAGGTTTGGAACTCTAAGAATTAGTTCAAAGTTCAAATGCTCCTTTAGAATGCAAAAAGCCTCTTCACACTATTTTGACCATTGAAAACATTTTCCTTTTCTTTGGAGTGAAGTGATAAGGTTGTAAATTTTTGAAAAGTTTAAAACGAACTTCTTATAATACCTAGGCAAGCCCATGAAACTACATACTTCATACACATTCCTAGGGACAACCCCTTCCTAGTTAGCCTTGATCTTTTAAGGGTCTACTCGAAATCCTTCTATAAAAATAATATGACCTAGTTACTACACTTATCTCTAGAAGAAAGTACATTTAGAGAGCTTGCCATACAACTTATTTTCTCTTATCTCTTGTAGGAAAAACTAGAAATGTTATATATGTTCTTCTTCGTTCTTAGAATATATTAAAATATTGTGGGTGCATTATTCAAACCAAAAGATAAGACTAGAATTCACAATGTTCGTACCTTGTCGTGAAGGCCGTTTTATGAATGTATTCATCATTAGGGTAGAGATAGACTATGGACAACCTCAACAAGTCTGCAAATGGTGGTCGTCGCCTAGGAGGCTCAGTCCTCGAGGGGGCTGGTGTGGCACCCTCGCGGCTCTCGGTGGAGGAGGCCTTGTTCCTCCTCCACAAAGGTTTGGTTCTCTCTTATGTGTAAGCATTCTCTTTGGCCCTTGATTTCCTCATTCCGTAGGTTTGATTTACTATATCTTTCCCTTTGGAATTTAATCTACTTTAATTCTTTGTATGTTTCTTCCCTTGGTTCTTGCTTGAAATTCTCTTTTGTGTACGCTTGAATTTATGGTGTGTAATGAATGAGCCCCCTCCACCTACCCCTGATAGGGTTTATAATCTCTCCATGGATTCCAAAACCTTTTGCGATGTGGTGGCAGAAGAGTTTGGTCGTGTATCTCCTCCTACAATGTTCGTTTCAATTTTTTCCTGCGGCGATGGAGTCGTTCGGGGGGAATGCGAGGAAGGTAATCAATCATTTGGCTTCCCCAATGTTTTTATCTTTGTCTCCTAATCCAAAAATGGAAATGGTTGATGAATTAAACAAAGAAAAAGTTCGGTTAAAACCATTACAATTTTTTTCAGTTGTTGATTGTAAAAATCTCCCTGCAAGAAAATTCATAGACAAATGGTTTATTAACGTGTGGGGAAATAATTTTAGCATTAAAATCTCCTTTTGAAGGATGGTCCAAAGAGGACTCTTTTTGGTTTTCTTCCATAACCCTAAAATGTGAGATGCGGTATCTACTAAACAATTTTGGAATATTGGCAAATGTAATTTTAGAGCACTGAAATGGTCCCCTAAAGTCATTTATGAGGAAGGCTTAGCATTGTCTAGCCAGTGGTGACTAATTGTAAAAAGTTTTCCACCGTTTCTATAGAAATTTTTGCCTCAACTCCTCTCTTCCTCTGGGAATGTTATGAGGGTTGAAGATGCAAAGGTTACCTACCACACTTGGATGCTAGGGTTTTAATAACTCTATTACTTGGAACAAAAATACTTGAAAATGTTAAAGTTCTTGGATCATGGCATTATTATTAGCTATGAAATTGAAATATTGGGAGGCATAAACACTTGCTACCTCTACAAGAGAGAAGGGAACTTTTAGAGAAATTACCCAATCATTAGCAAAAAAATGAATAATGTAAAATCTAATCAAAACATTAATTCGGGTTATGTGAATAATACCAAAAATAATTCTGAACCATTGAGGGTTAATTGTGCCTCGGGTGTTACCCCAAAATCCTCTATAAGGGAGGAGAGTGTTTCACCATTTTGTGATTCTAAGGTAAATATGCTCTCCTCTACACAAAATAAGGAGTGCTCCCTATGTCTTTTGGATGAAGGCCCCACAAAAATGGAACTATTGGTTTATCTCCTAAAAATGGGTGTATGGATAACCATGAGAGCTCCCTCCCAAGTCTATCAACTAGAGAACTTCCCCCAAAGGAGAGGGAAGAATGGAAGTTAAGTGACTTTGAGTCATCAATGAATGGTGGCTTTTTACCCCCTGAGGGAGTTTGGGAAATTGATGCTCTAGCCCTCATATCCCCTCTTGATGGAGTGCCATATCCAAAGAGTAACTTTCAAGGTTCCCCCAAATTTGGTTCTAAAATTAATGCAAATAGTCATTCATTTCCTAATGGTGTTAAGAAAAATGCCCAACAACTTGTAATGGAAAAAACCTGCCATAGTATAGCTTTAAAAAAAAACCATTAAGGAAATAAAAATTGAATAGTTTCCAAAGGACTTTCCCGTCAAGGAGGAGTCTCACATCAAAGAATCTCCAAACTCTGTAATATCAGACACTTTGGATGATTTTGATTCCTCTTCATTCACGAGATCTAATTCATTGGTAAAAAGCATTGTTAATGAAATATAAAAAAATAACCATAGCCATAGAAGCTTTTAAAGGCCCAAAACTAGCTCAAATTCTCAACATGGGAAAGGGGACCAAATTGAGAAGGATAACCCTAAATATCCCCAATCTAATAAAAATGTAGATCTCAACCATGGTTCAATTTTTGAGCTATGTAGTGGACAAGTAAAGGCTCCAAGGGTTGTGATCACTAAAAACCAAGCTAGTCTAGGAGTGCTTGCATAAATCTTGCCCAAATTGAAATAAGAATCTAAATTGAGGATAAAACTAAACCTAGACCATTAATAAATTACCTAAGACACTATGAAGGATGAAGAAACAAATAATAAGTTAAGAAGCACTATAGAGCTCCCTTCAATTATGGAAAACATTGTTCTTGAATCCATAGACCCTGCAGGGAACACTGGATTGGAACAATACCAGGTGGAAATGGAAAATACGATAAAGGTAAAGTTGGAAATGATAGTCTAAATGGCTCAAAAATCAAAAGGGAGAAGAGGACTAAATATTCCCCAAACCCATTCATTAAAAGGAAAGATACTAAAAATAGTCTTCGTAAATGCTATGATAGCTTTAGGAAAGCCATGGATACTTCTTAACATGTAGTTGTTATGGGATTATATTGTACATCCTAGAATATTAGGGGACTGGAATCCCTTGATAGAAAGCTTATAGTCAAGAAATTCTTAAATTTGATAAAAAAGAAAGATGTGGTTTTACTTTAGAAGGTAAAGGCCACCCAGTAAATAATCTTGAAACCAACTTGAAATTTATCTGGTAAGACTTAGCCCATTATGTAACCAACCATGAAAAATGGAAAGGAGGTTCAACTATTCCATTAGCCAATGATTGGGTTAAGTATGTGAGCGAGAATGGCTCCTCCCCATGTCAAAGGGTTGTGTGGATAATCTTGGAAAAGTATGGTTTTAGGTTTGGATTATGTTCGGTTTATGCCCCCAATAACTACAGGGGGAGAATTGAGCTTTGGCAATGGATCTACAACCTCCCCAACATCCCTTGGATATTGGGTGGAGACTAGAATATGGTTGAGCATCAAGATGATAAAAAAGGAGGGATGAAAATGGACTAGAAAGGAAATGAGCTTTATTACTAGTCAAGAGTGAAAGCCAAACTCAATCTCTTTGACCCATTTCAAGGTGATAAAAAAGAAAATAAGGGAATCTGGTATTCTTGGTGCAATTCCCAGAAAGGTAACAATAAGATCTACTACAAGATGGATAGGTTTTATATTGCAAATAAAGACCATTTTAGCTTTGATAAGGATGAGCAAGGACAATTTGTCAAGGTCTACCCCTATACCTTGTTTGATCATCACCCCATTCTTACCAATATTCTATTGAACAAAAGGGTGCACGGTGACATTAACAGTGAAAATTTGTTCATGCTAAAGACTAACCTACTCAAGGATGAGGAAGGCAATAATGCACTGTTCACTCTTAGGGAGATCAATAGATGGATGTTGAAAGACAAGACTCTGATAGAAAGTTGGGAGAAAAATGTGAATGGTTGGATAATTATATACCAAACCATTAGAAAGAAAAGAGTAATAGACCTTAGACAAGTTGAAGTACAACTGAATGAAAACCTTATAAAAGTTGAGTCAAATATCTAGAGTGATCCCTCCAACTTGACACTAGCTGAGGAAGTGACATTAATCAAGGATTCGATAAGAATAATTCAAATGAAAAGAGCACAAGGTTTGAGAGTAAGATCCAAGATGAACTAGCTAAAAAATAGGGATAAAGGCACCAAATTTTTCTTTAGGTTATGTAGACATGTTAAAATTACATCATGCATAATCATATTCCATTCATCCAATAAATCAGGACTTTATTTAAATCAAATCCAAATCATACATTTTCCATCATTTTCTGATTTAAATAAATCAATTTAAGTCCAAAATGTCAACTCACCTAATCAGCATTAAATCAGCATGATCATCATCTAATCCTAATCTAATACTAATCACATCCCACTTGCATTATCTAGACCTAGCCACTTGCACAATAAATCAATTTTATTGATTTATTAAAACAATCATTTTCCTCAACATGACAAGTCAAACAGGGTATTTATTGCCGCTTCCTTGTCCCTCTCAGCATTTATGGCAAAATTTGAATTCAAATTTTCCCCCTCTTGGGCACTCTTCCCAAATCTTGCACACACATCAACCAATCACATGATGACAAGTGTCCTTATCTCATTGGCAGAATCTTAATCCCACATTGGTCCCTCTTCAACACTTAGCATTTTGAAAATCTTTAAATACAAGCATCATCCTCAAGCAAATCCTCCACAACTTGATGCAAGGTCATTCTCTTTGAGAACTTATCTTGTCCATTTATCATCTCCATCATCTATAGCATTTCATCATCTTGAGCTTTTTATCAAGGATTGGGAAAGGGTCACTAGCACATGTGACACCAATCCACTATGAGATAGAGTTGGATCATGTCTTTCATATGCATTATTTAGTTTCTATTGTTCCATTTTTATTGCATGATTGATGTGTTTCATTATTTCATAGGGATGTTAAAATGGTGTTTTAAACTAACCATTTGCAGATTTTAAGTATCCACAACAATTGCTTTTTGAAGGGTGTGTGCAACAAGTGTTTGATTTTGTGTGCGATTGTCTTTGAGCAATGCATTCCCTTTGCGCCTTCACAGTATGCATCTAGGGTGCAAGAGAACACTCTCAAAAGTAAGACATTCTACGTTTCTAAAACACTTCATTTTGGGCTTAAAAAATTCTAAACATTCAGCAGTGTGAGTAGGGCATTTTCAAGGCATATTCTTCTTGTGCCAACAAAAGGATCTAATTTGAAGTTTACGATTTGGGGTTCTTCTTGCCTCGCTTTTGTTTATCTTAGAGGGCCTGCCTTGGGGAAAAAGTACTCACCCAAGCGACGACTCAACCGGTAACACTCTAAAGCCAAGAGTATTTCCAGCCTGGATATAAATGAGGATTTTGGTTAAACGCCATAATCACGCGGTTGGCTCCGACAAGATGGATCCGAAAGGGGACTCTTGCCACGTTGGGTCAACTCCTACGAACGGAAAGTCCTTACTAGAACCTATGTGTTAGAATTTGCCAAAAATCCTTAATCAAGCCATATGCAAGCAAGAACGGTCGCTCAAGTCAGCCTACCACTTTGCACGGGCTTTAGTAGAGATGGAAAGCATGCCATGGAGTTTCTGTGTTGGGTGCTTGGCTGCCCCAGAGTAAGTGAGTGCCGGGAGGGATCCAACAAGCATCTAACCATCCGCTAAAAAGTATGAAGCCGGGATTGGTCCAAGCGGGGACTCAACAAACATTGTCTATCACATCCATAGGGTTCACAACATGAAAATTTCAAACCCTTTAAGACACGCAGCTTCAATTCCAATCCATATGTTAACAGCTTTCCCTCAAGGGATCAAGTTCTGTAGAGGTTCCTAAGCATTGGATTATATCTCAATTTGTCTTCTTGAGTAAACAATAGGAAAACCCTTGCCTTAAGTTCATTGAATTTCCACATAAAATATCTTGTGGGGTTTAAAGAATTTAAGACATTGGACATCTTAGTTTGAAACCTTAACTGGAGAGGCTTTTGCAAAAGTAACTCATTAAGCAAAGATAACTAATTGGACCCCCACACATGTGCTTGGATATATCTTGGTTGTCATATTGTCTTTGATTGCTCTTAGAGAAAGTGTGTTCTTCAATACCTTGGCCTAGTAAACAAAGTCTCTCTAAAGTCTCTTAGGATCAAAATCAAACACTTCATTCACCTCAAACATTTATCAACATCATCCCACAAACAACTTTAGAGCTTTGAAAATGTCATTACCTAGACTTGGGTACATTTCCAAACCAAATCAAAATCATTTGTTTGGTTAGGTGTGTTTGGATAAATCCTTCCACGCACACTTAGTTAAATTATCACCTCTTTGAACAAGTTCATCCTAAGATAACATCCAACATTTTAGGGTTTTACAAGTTCCACATCAAACAATCAAAATCAAGCCCTAAGTCTAGCATTGATCCAAAGCTCTTAAACGTTCATCACTCATCATTTACACATTTCATCCTCCATCTCATCATTGGTCCTAAGCACCTTAGAGGTCACTTTGCAACAAAGTCAAAACACAAGAGGAACATGGAATATACACTTGATCCATACATCTTGAGTAATCTAAATCAGTTGAATCTTCAAAGCCTTGCAATGCCTATCAATTATCAAAGTCCATACATGGGATCATTACCTTCAACAAATGTCAATGGTACAATAAGTGTGAGTATGCCCAAGTCAAAGTTTGGAACACATCTCCCCATGATAGATTTAAATCAAAGTCCAAGCTTACAAGTCTATCCTCCAAACAATCAATACATGAGTCTTCAAACAAGCAACGTCATTCCACCAAATCCCTACAAACCAAATGTGGATGTACCAAATGCATTTTTTCGAAACATGAATCCTAACTCGGAAACCTTTGGAAAAATGATTCCCAATACCAACATTGTTCATCCTATCATGCCAAATCAGAACATTATCCAAAGTCAATGTTCCCATAATCCCATTCAAAAATCGCAAGCATGCATGCCAAAACTACTTGAACACAAGCCAAATCAACTATCTCAAGTGAGTCAAAATCAAAATCAAGAACAAATTTGGCGAGATCAAATTGCAGAACTTTCCAAAATAGTTGAGGCATTGCGCCAAGGGGAATCTCCACCACCATTACCTACATTATTCCTTGGTTTAGGGATTCCCCCTTTACCTAACACCAATCATTTCACCCAAATCAATCCACATAACATCAATCAAACCATCATGACAAATCCTTTGAATATACCATCGACATCACACCAATGGATGGTATCTAATCAAACAACAACATTGATCCCAAATCAAAATACGGTCTCCCAAGGACCTATCACCTCGATCATTCCAACCATCACTATCCCTTCAATCATTCCAAACACCACTATCACTCCTATCACATCTCAACCCCTCACTACCATGATCGCTCCGAGCGTATCTCAAACACTTGTCACTACATCCAACACAATTCCAATCCCACCACCACCACCATTGCGACTAAGCCAAGTAAGCAATTACAATGCTTCATTCAAAGCATACCAACAATTGCTCCAACAATATCAAACAATTCGGCAAGCGCCTATAGCCACGCACGCTTCTCAAGCTTCACAGCAAAATCAAGCTCAAACATCGCTGCAACAACAACAAGCAACACAAGCTCAACAAGCGCAACAATCCTTTCAAGTTTCCCAAGCCTCTCAAGCTACCCAACCAACACGAGCACAAACACAAAAGATGACAACTATTGAAAACAAGGATCAAGATCAATCCATCACTGAGCACACGTTTACTTCATCCAATGATCAAATCGATAAATGTCAAGAGTCACTTTTGAATCACGATCAAAATCCACCAACAAAACTCGACAATGAGCCAATTCAAGAAATGTCAACATCGTTTGACCCTATGGTCAAAGACATTGAAAATCCCTCCGCCACAATTGTCGAAAACAATGATCAAAATCTCTCCATCGAAGAACACATTGAGGATGTATCTACACAATCCGATAATAAACTCACCATACATCAAGAGCCACTTTTTAGTGATCTCTTCCAAGGAGTGTTAGGGTTATTTGATCCAATTGACATAATGCACAATCAGTTCACCTATGATCATATTGAAAATGTCTCTACATCGCCTTATGAGTTAGAGGACATATCTCAAGAAGTTATTCCAAAGCAAGATCAAAATCTTTCACTAAAGTCTAGCAATGGTCCTTTTCAAAACATGTCGATCCCCTTTGACCGCATGGTTACAGATGCTGAAGGAACCTTGAACTTGACCATGCCTAATGTCGACATCCAAAAGTCCTTTGTAAGAAATCCATCATTTGAAGCTACCCCATGTCAAGAACTTGATCCAAAGCATGTCGAAAGCAACTCCGAAATTAATCAAGATCAAGAATTTGTATCTCCAAGATACTACAATAATCTAATGAACACTCTCTTATCCATGCAAGATGATCATATCCATGTAGCACATACTCCTCCATCTACCCATGGGATGCTTTCTACAAATGGGCACGTAGATGATCTTCATCTAGAACAAGATTTTGTTACACAAAAAGAGAAGATTCTTAACTCCTACAATCAAATGGATTTGTCAACATCAAGATCGAATATGTCCCAAACTCAGATTGAGGACATCATGAATAAAGATATCCATTATTATCTACCCAAGGAAACAAGTCAGATAGAACATCCAGAGTTAGCAGAGCAGCAAATTGAAACAACGTCACATACAATGGTCATTTATCAGAGAGTGCATTCTAAACAAGAGATCTCAGAACAGGCAGAATCAAAGCATGAAGGTACTACTTCCACAATACTGGGGGCAACTTCGTCTCAAACAAACGTCAACATAGAGAGCACGAAGAGTCCTTATGATGACGCTAGTGTCAATACTACAACCAACCATATCACAAATCTTCATCCACCCATCACCCCATCCATGAATTGGGACCAACATCAAAAGGAATATCTGAATCAAAGTACGAAGAACATTATCAAATCAAAAGAAGCTGAGAAGCATAATGGACAAATCAAGTACAAATGGATACCAAAGAATACAAAGAAAGATCATCCCTATCAAACTCCATCAGTCAAAGAAACTATGGGGCAAGATCAAAGAGGGAAAATTATCCATCAAGGATGTCCGCAAAAGCAAAAACAGGCTTCTCAAGCGACGTACAAAGTTTATCAAGCAGTTGGTCCCACTCCATGCAACACTTCCTCGTATCCAATTCATCATTGCTCAATACCTTCCCAAAGTTTAGAGTCAGGTTCCAAACTGCCAACCATGAATTCTTATCCCTAACGACTCCATCCACAGCCTCCACGATGATATCCACCTACATTGATCGTAGGACAGGCAACAACCCCGGTCATAAGGGATTCGTATGGCACTCTATCAAGGACATGAGATGAGAAGCACCCCCGGTATTAATGGTGAAAGCATCGCGAATCCTAAAAGCGTATCTGCGTACTTATCTTAGCAAAGCAGTTTCTTCAAGCAGATAATACGGCAATAATATGATAGGGGCATCTACATCAACACCACTAGGTGGTTCAGCATAAATCTTTTAGAAAAATCAAAAAAATCAAAAAATATGAAAATCCAAAAAAAAAAATCAGAAAAAGGATTGAAAATAGTAAAGATAAAAATCGTCCTCTAGTGAAAATCGCATGGGCGGCGCTTTGGGCAAGACCATGATGAAAACCTGGCAAACAGGCGTCATGTGTAGAATCGAGCATCTACATGCGCCAGTTCAGATGAAAGCATCTCATCCCATCCGTAATAAATTGAGCATTCCATCCATCTTATCCATAATAAATCCATCCATCCATGAACCATTTATCCAATCCATTCGCATCTATCTGCATCCATCATCTTGGTTATCTTGATCTTGATACAATTTTGGGGCACACTTTATGCTTGCTTATGGTAAAACATCTTGACATGGGTCATTTTCATTGATCATATCCTATGTAGCATTATCTAGGCCATGAAGCATTATCCAATGAGCATTCATTATCCGAACACCTTATCTTATCGCAAGATAATCCTTGGCATCCTTTGCGTACTTACCTTATCCATCCATCTATACACATATCCGAGCATCCATCCATCACATTCCGTACATTGCTAGACATTGGGGGCAGATATATACATCTTGCTTCGAGAATAAATCTTGATCTATATCCTCCAAATTATGTGGCGATCCAAACATTGGAAAGCATGAAATCAAATTTCATCCACCAATTTTGTATTTAAAAAATCCTCAATTTATCAGCCCATGGCATACTTTTGACGAAACAGCTTCCGTCAGTTTTACCTTCATCGAACATCAATCCGGAAATAATCGAGACAGCTTGCATCTAACGCAGCATCCCAACATCAACATCACATCATCAAAACATCTTTGTTTCAAATCAAAGCTTCAATAATCGCGATCAATCAAAAGTCCACCAAAACATCATCATCTCGAGATATCCTTGTGTTGGTTAACACTATCCTTACATTGTTGTACATCCTCAACAATGTTATCATCATCAATCCCGATCAATCAATCCTTGCATTGTTGTGCATCCTCAACAATGTTATCGTCATCAATCCTAATCAATCAATCATTGCATTGTTGTGCATCCCCAACAATGTTATCATCATCAATCCTGATCAATTAAATCCTTACATTGTTGTGTATCCTACCACCACCAACCACCTAATATCGAACCTTAGCTTTGGTTTTTAGCAAATCCTTAAACAACAGAAAGACCGCTATCACATCCATATCAGAATCATCAAAATCATGCAAAAATCCAAAAACATTAGAAGCACCAGCGCGTAAAATCCAAAAACATCCAAAACATATCCAAAAAATCCAAAAAACACCTCAAAAAGCGTAAATATCAAAAAACATTGAACTGGGAATCACGCCGCCTGAAGCTTGAATCGTAGCAAGGCTAATTCTGGATCGTAGCCCCAGACATCAAACTACAAAACATTTGAAAACATCAAAATCCAAAACATTCTAAAACATCAAAATCCAAAACATTTGAAAACATCAAAACCCAAACATCGAAAATCAAAAATCAAAAACATCACAAAATCCAAAAAAACCCAAAACAAATTTCAAACATTTCCGCGGTATAAAACGCCAAAAACATCATCCAAATATTTGAAAAAATCCATCCTGCCTCATCTCGCTTTAACCACAATCAATCATCCATAATAACCTATCACCATCTCCATCCTTTGGCAACACAAACAATCATAGCAGTTAGCAAAAGCAGCTTCAATCGTAAAATCAAAATCGAAACAACAAACCTTTCAAACAAAATCAAACTCTTGATCATTTTCAGACATGTCAATCAAAATTATATCAACAACCTATCAATCAACTTATCAAACTATCATCATCCTATACAATGCATATCCTAGGATATATCGTTTCGACAATGGGCATCATTTTGGATATCACCTTGGATTCTTATCCTATCAAAACAAATCCCTTTGGCTAGAGGTATGAAGAACATTGGCTTGTTTGCGTACTTGATCTTTTTCTTTTGATTTATCTTATTGCGCTCATTCCATGGACCTCTCGATGATATCCGAACGAAGGATTTAGAGAGATAGGAATGGGGCAACGATCATTATCTTTGTCTGCTAGGCGAAAGTTGGACGTTTCTTGTAAAATAACTTTGGCTAATACTTGCTTTTGTTAGTACTCTGTTTCCAGAGGTCAAGTGTGGTGAACAGCATCAACGGACTGCTTGTCGAAGTCAAAGTCCATCACACTAAGTACAACGCCATCCTTTATACCTTGATGCATCGTGCTTAGGCGTGTTATCAAACATAAAGTAAGTGACTCTTTGAAAATCCCAATCCTTGATAAGCAAATCATCCATCTATCATCATCTATCATCATCATCTCTAATAAAGTCTCGACCAATCATGGACTTGTTGGATCCTCTTGTCATCATCCCATTTCCATGCTAACATCATGCATCTGTCATGCATCCACCATGCATCCATCCTGCATCTACAAACCGTCAGCATACCACATATCATCCATATCATACATCATAGGAAACATCGATCATTTTGCATATCATCATGCATATCATCATCATAATATAGATCTGTTAGTCTAAGCATATCATAAATCATCCGTTGCATAATCACAGCATATCACATCATTCACATCATCAATCTCATCCATCTTATATCATATCATCATTTAAGTTGTTTAGGATAATATAGATTTGTTATTCTAAGCATCTTAAAATCATCTCATTTGCATCGTCATCCATAATCACCCATTTTGAACCTCTTTATCGCGAGATCGACCCTCAAATTGAATCTTTTCGCTCGATCTCTCGAGGGGGCAATGTACCAGTGTACTTCTTTCCGCTGGGGCATCCGAAAAATCATGAAATTTTTAAATTTTGATTGCGGCAAGTTATTCTTTGAACCAACGCAACAAGTACATTGCTTCAAAGAGGGGCAAAATGTAGACATGTTAAAATTACATCATGCATAATCATATTCCATTCATCCAATAAATCAGGACTTTATTTAAATCAAATCCAAATCATACATTTTCCATCATTTTCTGATTTAAATAAATCAATTTAAGTCCAAAATGTCAACTCACCTAATCAGCATTAAATCAGCATGATCATCATCTAATCCTAATCTAATACTAATCACATCCCACTTGCATTATCTAGACCTAGCCACTTGCACAATAAATCAATTTTATTGATTTATTAAAACAATCATTTTCCCTCAACATGACAAGTCAAACAGGGCATTTATTGCTGTTTTTCCTTGTCCCCCTCTCAGCATTTATGGCAAAATTTGAATTCAAATTTTCCCCCTCTTGGGCACTCTTCCCAAATCTTGCACACACATCAACCAATCACATGATGACAAGTGTCCTTATCTCATTGGCAGAATCTTAATCCCACATTGGTCCCTCTTCAACACTTAGCATTTTGAAAATCTTTAAATACAAGCATCATCCTCAAGCAAATCCTCCACAACTTGATGCAAGGTCATTCTCTTTGAGAACTTATCTTGTCCATTTATCATCTCCATCATCTATAGCATTTCATCATCTTGAGCTTTTTATCAAGGATTGTGAAAGGGTCACTAGCACATGTGACACCAATCCACTATGAGATAGAGTTGGATCATGTCTTTCATATGCATTATTTAGTTTCTATTGTTCCATTTTTATTGCATGATTGATGTGTTTCATTATTTCATAGGGATGTTAAAATGGTGTTTTAAACTAACCATTTTGCAGATTTTAGCATCCACAGGTTATTAAAAAGTAAATAATCTAAAGAAAATATTGAAAAAATATGGGTAGAGGACACAACAGACCTTGAACAAGAACAAATTAAAGAAACCTTCTTTAATTTTTATAGGAACTTGTTCTCAAAGGGAAATAATGCAAATAGCCATAAGGCAAGGGATCTATGTAAGAAAATAATCCCAAATTTTTTATCAAAGGAGCATATTAACATACTAGATAAGGAAATAACTGAAGATGAAATCAAGAATGCCATCAAGAGCCTAAACAATGACAAATCCCCTGGAGCATATGGCCTCCTAGTGGAATTTAATAAACAAAATATGGAATGGATCAGTAAAGACCTACTATAAATCTATAAAGAAGTTGCCCAAGTGGGATCCTTAGGACAAATATTAATAAGGGAATAATTAAATCAATACCTAGGGAAGGAGACAAAACCCTCCCAAAGAATTGGAGACCTATTACATTGCTTAATGTCTCATACAAAATTTTGGCCAAAGTATTAGCCAGTAGGTTGGTGAATATTCTCCCAAAATTCATAAGCATTACCCAAACAAGCTTCATTAAGGGAAGATACATCCTGGAAAACTTGATAACAAGTTGGGAAGCTATGAGCTAGGCCAAGAACTCATATAAGAATGTAGCCATGTTTCTTCTTGACTTTGAGAAGGCTTATGATAGAGTTGAATGGGGTTTCCTACTCATGGCTTTGGATTCCCAGATAGCTTTTACCACCTGGTGAAAACACTTATGAAAGATGTTGTGGCTCATATTGAAACCAATGGGTCTTTAACTAAGGAATTTAACCTTGAAAGGTCAATCAAGCAAGGTTTCCCTCATGCCCTTGCACTATTTGTCATTTCTTCAAATGCAACCTTTTACCTTCTAAGGGAAAACTCAACCTCCCGTAGAATCAAATGCATCTCTCTCCCCAACAAGGATGAACTTCTAAATTTATAATTTATAGATGATACTACCCTATTTTTGAATCTTGAAGAGAAAAATATGGAATCCCTAATGGTGAAACTTGGATTGTTTTATAAAGCCTCGAGAGAAAAACTATCAAACAAAAAATCTATTATGTTGGGATGGAAAGACACCCCGCCAAGTTGGCTAGAGAAATTTGAGTTTCAATGGGGAGGCCCCCCAAACAAGTAAGATATCTTGGAATCTCGTTTTCTGTGAGCCTTGGAAGCCTAAAAGACATATGGCTATGGATAAAGGGGAAAATTAAGAACAAACTAGATAAATTGGGCAAATGATACCTCTCCTTGGTAGGAAGAATGCAAGTTTTCTAGAATATCTTGTCACCATATAGTGTTTACTACTCTTCTATCTGGATCTTTATTAGTTATTAGGTAAATGAAATACAAAAAAAAATAAGGAATTTTTTATGGTCAGATGGTAAGGTTAAAAAGAAGAAACATTATGTAAAGTGGGAGTGGTGTTGTATGATAAGGCCAAGTGGGATTGGAGATAAAAGACCTAAAGAGGCAAGAAATAGCTCTAACAACCAAGTGGATACTCAAATATCTATAAGGCAATAAGCCTTGGAAAGTTCTTATAAGGAATAACATTCAATTAGTAGTTCCCAAGAAATCCAAATCATGGAAGCTACTCCCGCTTAGTGACCTAGTAACTTGTTCATTTCTAGTAGTTTAGTAGTTCCTGCAAGATTTGCAGTCTTCAAAAGAATGCGAAAGGCTTGGTAAATTATCACTAAGAACATTAATAATAAAGACATCATTGACACTAACAATAAACTTCATGAGAATAGATCCATTTGGTGAAATCTTAAATATAAAAATAAACCTTTAGCTCTAATGCAAGGTTGGTCAACTAAAGGTTTGGCTTCCAAAATCATCAAAACCTTCAAGTATATTTTAATTTATGACCAAATTAAATCTCAGGCCTCACTTAGTTTTGAATTCAACCTTCCTCCCTCCAATTGAAGAACCTACTCCATGGTCAAAGGAGCTTGTGAGGCTCTTCACCTCCCTAGAGTATGTAATGATGAAAATGACTATTTTAATAATTTAAAATGGGATGATGGAAATAATATTTAAAAAGTGAATTCCAAAATTATATACAAAACTCTATGACAATAATTTTGTATTTGATTATCTTAGTTCTTGAAATGGAATTTAACTCAATCTAGTAAAAGATGGCAGAAGGTTTTTGTGGAAAATTGGTCTAATGTCATTGAACCAAAAAAGGCTTTCTTCAAATGGTTGCTAATACTTCAAAAATTGCTTTACAAATTTAACCACTCTAATATTGATTTGTGCAACTTATGTAGACAATTTGAAACTGTTAAACATATCTTCTTTGAGTGTTTTTATGTAAAAGAAGTTTGGAACCTATTTTGCTTTAATTTGAAAGGCTAGAAAGGTAACATAAAATGGTCTAAAATACTACTTGGTAATGTGGATGGATTGAATAAAGAATGCAATTTATATTGGTTAGTTCTCAATAATGAAATTTTATGGTAAATTTGGATTAAAATTAATTAAGGAAAAAATGCAAGGGGTCAAGAGATTGCTTACCGATTTTTACAAAAAACTCATGATTTATAATGTTGCTATATAGGTCACCTTAACGCTGGAATTTTCAAAGTATAAATTCTTAAAGCTACTAGGGGATGGGACAATTCGTGTAAACATAGCAGAAATAATGTATGGCCATACACACCGGGCCTTCGACAAAGAGAAAATAATACCCCTATTGAAGGGAATGACAAAACTCCTGAAGAGTTATAACAAAGGAGAAAGAAAAACTAAAAAGGAAAAACACACCACTAGATACCATATAAATGAAGGCTCTAATCTTGCTATTGAAGCTATCCGCTCTAATGAGGATTTGTTTGACATTGATCCCCCTCTTGGATGGGGGGACTGGGAGACATATGGGGAAAGTAGGAAAAAATGCTAGCTACTGATTTGAGACTCAATTATTGGTATTGTAGTAAAATATTATATGTAGTAAAATATTGTACATGTAGGAAAATATCGTACAATAGATGATGACACTCCTTATTTTGTATTGTATGTTGTTATAAGCAGAAGATGATGACACATATATGCTGCATAATGCATCAAGGAAATCTATATAATGTTTTTTAATCTATATTTAATATAAAAAAATGTCTTCATCATTTAGTCTTAATTGATGATACTTGACCTCAGATCAATTTTTGAGAAGATGGCTACACCACACATTTGGTCAAAGATATCATCAATGTTATGTAAAGGGTATTTATTAATTATCATTGTTTTGTTAAAAATATGATAATTTATATACATGTGCAATGTTCCATCTTTCTTATTGATGAAGATTACAAGCACTCCCCAAGGAGATACATTTGGTTGAATTAATCCCTTTTCTAGTAGAACCTACAATTGAGATTTTAGTTTCATTAACTATGTTGTGGTCATATGGTAGGTTTCTTTGGATACAAGTTTTGAGTCTAGAATTATATCAATTTTAAATTTGAAGGCTCCTTTATAACATAGCCTTGGTAGTTCATCGAGAAAAACATCCTTTAATTCATAGAGGAATTGATAATCTTAAAATATGGTTCTTTAGATTTCTCAAAATATACATCAAGGAGATTTGATAGTGATGAAATACTAGGAGAAATTACAAGAATGCTAAAATATGTACCTCAAAAGTTTGATTTATGATTCTATAGCCAATTCATCCCTAGGATGTGTATAGTTGTAAAATTTCCCCCCTCACAATTTCACATACATCTTTACATCCACTTTAGTGTCCACTCCCTTAGCATCTTGAGTAGGCTCATTTTGGCCCCTGCATCAGCCTTTTTCCTTCTTAGGATTCTCCAACACCCCTTTTCAACAACTACCCTCATGCACCAGTTTTCCGTTAAACCATGTGCTTTCCTTGTTTGTGTTGTTTTGTAGCATGACGTTTCTAGACATTAGCGCACCACACAGATGTCTGCACGCTGCATTAGCATCCTGCAACATTTCAACGTTCAAACGATCGTTTTCGTGCATGTTTTCCACTTGTCACCTCCTTTGGTCAGTGATAACGGCTCAAGATTCTTTGTAACCACCCAGGAAGCTTCTATTCTCTTTTTAAATGTTATCTTTTCACTTCACTTGCAACTCTCTTCTACTTCTAACTTCACTCTAGCTTCTTGTCTTCTCTCTTTTCCCTCTTTGCTCTCTTGCTTGCACAAACCTCTCACTTGTTACAACAGCTTCAAGCTCTCTTGGCTTCTCTCTTTGCAACATTGTCAAGCTCTCTTAACAACACTCTTTGTAGTCCTCTTGGCTCTCACGTCTATCTCATTTTCCTTATGCTTGTGAGCATTCTGGGATTCCATATCCCCTATCTACTGCATTTTCCACTTTGTGATATAGGTTCTCCTCCTCGAGCGGGGATTTCTTTTATCACCCATACTTGGTGGTGTGGGTTCTACTCCTGAAGCGGGTTTTGCTTTCACCACACGCTTTTTCCATTTCTCTCTATCTATCTGGCTATCTCTGGAGGTGGGAACACCAAAACAGAGGTTTGACTGAGGTAAACCCCTATACAGCCCCAACACTTTCTCTCAATCTTATAGAAAAATATTGAAGATATCTACTAGCTAGAGGCTTCATTACTTGGATTGTTGTGAGCATCTTCTTTCCTTTCTCCTCCTTGTCTCTCTAATTCAAACTTCTTTATTTCAATTTTGTTATATTTTGCTACTTTCTTGC
This sequence comes from Sequoia sempervirens, assembly GCA_007258455.2. Classification (NCBI taxonomy): domain Eukaryota; kingdom Viridiplantae; phylum Streptophyta; class Pinopsida; order Cupressales; family Cupressaceae; genus Sequoia; species Sequoia sempervirens. Next base: position 20,249 of record VDFB02083773.1, read on the forward strand.
ATTCTAAGGTTTTTAACAATCAGAGTAGAAGTAGTCATTTAGCTATTTTATGTAACAGACTCGCTTTCTGGTCCATATGAGATGCTAGCACACTTCTGAGACACCAGTGCGCCGCATTTTCATCCATATTCTACACTGTCATCCTTTGGCCGAGAGCTTGTCAGTTTTTATGGAAAATCTTTGTGACCTACTCTTTTAGATTCTAGAATTCTCATGTTGTTCCTGAGGTAGTTTAGGGTTGTTCCCCTTGTGAGGCTCTCTGAATGAAGAGAACTTGTGAGTAGCGAATCCCCCTTCTCTATAGGATGATATCAAACAAACCCAAAGGAGCTACGAAAAGGTTTACTTCCATTGAAAAGAAGGTAATCTCACTTTATTTTCAAACAAACATTATTTTACTTGTGATCTTGACCAATTTGCATATTCTTCTGACCAGGGTTTAGCCACATAGCCAACCCACACAAGATCTTTTTTAACAAAATAGGATTTATGAAAATTTCACTTGCACTAGTGTTTATTAAAATTTAAATTGGTATCCCAAATAAAATAACTATGGTCTCAATTAGTGTGACTTGATATTCTTCTTAATGATTATCTACAACTACATGGATCCTCTATTGGAACTTTGTCTATTATGATGGAAGAGAGAAACTTTGGTACTAATTTCTTTGAATTTTTTTAGGACACTAATTTGCATAATGATCTCCACAATTGAAACATCCACTAGGAGGTCATTTCGTCTTTGTAGCATAATTATTTATATAGTTTTTTCTTTTCTTAAAGTCCTTAATTCTTTTTCCATTTTGGGAATCATTTCTATTATTCCTCAACCCTTTTCCATTTGTCTTTGGTTTGGGCTCTTGATTCCAATTCTTCGTCTTGAAAGATGGTGATTATTTGGGCCAAGAAAACTTATTCTGAGTCCTATCCCTTTAGGCTAAAATGGTCTTGATCTTTTGTTCCTATTTAACTTCCTTCTCAAAGACTTGGTCCATGGTGGTTGGACCATGAATGTCTACTTCACCTCCTATTTGAGCATTTAGACCCATGATGAATTTCCTTATGCAAAACCATTGATCATGTTGGTATTGAGGTACATATTTTAGCATTCTTGTAAACTTCTCCTAGTATTATGTCACTATTAAATCTACTTTATGTAGATTTTAAAAATCAGTCAATTTCTGGTCAAAATACAACTAGGGTAGCCATCTCTATCTAAAAATGGCCACAAATTGGTCTCAAGTTAGACTCAAAGAACTTAATCCTAATTTTGTCTTCTTATTCATCCACCAAGTGGATGCTTATCTAGATAATTGATAGGCTTCGTAAACTACGTTGGTAATATTTGAATAGTTCTTGATCTCAAAGTACTTTTTCCATGTCAATGATCCATGCTTCAACTCCATCTCCTGTCATTATTCCATCAAACTTTGAAGGGGTAATTTTATTCATGTATCCCTTACAAGTCTTTTGGTTAAAAAAGTTCTCAATTCTCTTTGATATTTTAGGTCTCATTCAAATTTCATTCATCCTTCATGAGTGTTATTCTCCTAATCATTATTCACAACATTTTCTTGACTTGGTTCATCATCATTCTCATTGTTTCCCCCCCTCTCACTTCTTGCTCTAGGGCCCCCAATATTTATTTAGTTTCATTTAATATAATCAAGATTTGATCCAACTTGACCATAGGGTTTTCAAAAGGTTGACCAGAATATCCTGACTACTTTTGAGGTTTACTCTAGTTTGCACCATTATTGCACCTGATAAATCATCATGGATTATTAGTTCCTTAACTAATGTGAAACAAGCTACAATTAAGAACTACACAAACATAAGTATTACTTTTACTTCACTAAGGATTAAGGAATTAATATGGTTTTCTAATTCATAGTTCGACACATTTGGTAAAAATAATGATTTTATTCATATCATTGGATTCATACATCCTTATTTACATAAGGGTTATTTAGAGTTACATATCACTATTAGAGAGTGGGATTTCTTCAAGTTCCTCCTCTCTTTTAGAATCTAACAACACACATGTTGAGGGTGGATGTACACATAGGTACTTCTTTATCACCTGATTACTTAAAACTAGAATATTGCAACCACACTTGAAAGGTATGTCATGAATCATCGATGGTTTTATAGGTTTAACTAGAGTGGAGACTATTTCAATCCACTTCTCTCTTTCTAGCTTGATAAATTAAGAGCATCAACTAGAGTTTTGGAGTCAAAGAGCTAGGCTTATCCTATATAACCAACAATTTTATTGGTTTCAACTTTGGTTTTCACCTTCATGGATTTCTTTATCTTTCCTCTCTTTTTCTTAACCTTTCATTTTCCCATTTCAACGTTTAAAGTTCAACACAAAGTTATCTTTATGAAAAATTCTTGCATAGTAGGCTCATAGGACCTAATATTCAAAACCATGCTTTGATACCATATGTAATAAACCAACTAGTTCATTAAATCTAAAAATAGAAATTTCCTTTTTAAACAACATATATATAAATTTATAAAATAATAGACTGATATCATCTTTACTTAGGTTCTTCTAAAAAAATAATACAAATATATTAACATTAAGTCATATCAATAGAGCATGATTCTTTTCATCAATGTATTACACGATGAAGAGAATTTTCTCAACAATTTAATCCACATTACATAATACAAGTGTTATATAAGATAAGCACAAGCACAAATGATAATGTTTTTGAAAATATTTGGTACAATATCCAGTTACATAGGCATGTGAAATCAAGATATTTTCTTTTGATAAACTAAGTCTTTGGCATCTCAACTGCAAGAGGGAGAGCATCACCTGAGAATATTTTTTCCAACCACAAACTGGCGGTCCCCTGCACACCTTCTAATTTAAAGTGGCCTTTCCCTTCATGAGGGTAACATATCAAGTGAGTTCTCCATGATCATCATGTTAGTATGTGGTGATTGATCATGCAAGTACTATACACTTGTAACAAGAAATGGGGTTTGGGGCATTGCCCCAATTTTTTTTTCGTTAACACATCAAGGTTTTTTCCCATTGACACGTCAAGGTTTTCCCATTAGCACATCAAATGAAAAAGGACCTTGTAAGACCCTAATCCTAGAAGGTTCCAAAAGGCTTGTTATAAGCGGTTGGGATGTATGTTACGGTATAGTGTTCACAAGATTGTAATTTGTTTTGCACTGAATAATAATATCATTGGATTACTGAGTTTCTGTGGATGTAGCCCATATTGGGTGAACCACGTTAAATTACTTGTTGATATTTTTTGTGTTATTCTTCATTATTATTTCTAGGTTATTTAATATGCATATAATTGTTAATGTTTATTGCTCCAATCTACTTAAACACTAACAACTGGTATCAGAGCTGCATGTATTTCAGTCGATTGGTAGGAAGCCTCTAAAATTCATTGGGAGCAATAGAAGAAGGAAAATTCAAGGTTGAGAAGTTCAACAACCAAAATTATCATTATGGAAGATGCAGATGGAAGATTATTTGTATCAAAAGGATCTATGGCTGCCATTGCAGGGAAAAGAAAAGAAAGAAGTTGCGATGTCCGATGAAGAATGGGAGATTCTGGATAGAAAGGCATTGGGAGTCATTCAGTTGTGCTTGGCACCATCTGTGGCATTCAATATAACAGAAGCAAAGACAACAAAGGATCTGATGAAAACTTTGGCTAAATTGTATGAAAAACTCTCAGCCTCAAATAAGGTATTTCTCATGAAGCATTTATTTAATCTAAAAATGATTGAAGGTAGATCTGTGACATATCATTTAAATGAGTTTGATATGATTGCTAATTAGTTAACTTCTGTAAAAGTGAATTTTGATGAAGAGGCGAGGGCTCTCTTGGTTTTATGTTCTTTTCCAAAAAGCTAGAATAGCTTGGTAATGGTTGTAAATAACTTTGTCTCTGGTTCAAATATATTGAAATTTGATGTTGTTGTTGGTGTTATCCTTAGTGAGGAAATGTGACAGAAAAGCACAAGTGAGAGTTCAACATCGGGCAATGCTTTGACTATAGAGAAGAAGGGGAAACAAAGGATAGAGGAAAACGCCCAACAAATCATGGGAAGTCACAAGGAAAGTCAAAGAAAGGTAGATTTAAATCTAGAGGGAGAATGGATTGTTGGCACTGTGGAAAGCTAAGACACTTGAAGAAGGGTTGTTGGTCTCGAAAGGGAAAACAAGGAGATAGGAAACATGATGACACTAAGGAAACTAATGTTGTAAGTAATAAATTGCAGGATGCTTTAATTCTATGTTTAGATAATGCTAATGATTCCTGGGTAATAGATTTAGGGGCTTCATTTCATGCCACACCCCATAGGAAATATTTTGTAGATTATGTTCAAGGTGATTTTGGACAGGTATATTTGGGTGATGATGAACTTTGTCAGATTGTTGGAAAAGGAAAGATAAAAATCAAGTTGTAGAATGGAAATGAATGGTTGCTACATGAGGTAAGGCATGTTCCAAATTTGAGAAGGAATTTAATTTTTGTAGGAAAACTAGGTAGTGAAGGTTGCATAGTTACCTTTTCAGACAAAGTCTAGAAGGTCACTAAAGGTGCATTAGTAGTAGCTAAAGGTGAAAAGGTAGGCACATTGTATTTGTGTATAGGTAATACTTATTCTACCTTAGCTGCTACATAAAAAGTTGCTACTAAGACAGTTATAACACTTGCTACAAGGATAGAAACAAAATTGTGGCACAATAGACTTGGGCACATGAGTGAGAAAGGGATGAAGATCCTTCACTACACAAAGTTGCTACCAAGTTTGAAGCAGATTGATTTGGATTTCTACAAAAAATGTGTTTATGGAAAACAAAAAAGTGTCTGATTTCTCAAAGTTGGGAAAGAGAAGAAGAGTGAGAAATTAGAGCTTGTGCATACAAATGTATGGGGACCAGCTCAGGTATCTTCTCCTAGTGGCTCTTGCTATTATATTACTTTTATTGATGATGCAACTAGGAAAACATGGGTGTATTTCCTAAAACAAAAATTAGAAGTATTTGAAACTTTTAAAAAGTGGAAAGCTTTGGTATAGAATGAAACAAGAAAAAATTTGAAGTGTCTCATATCTAATAATGGAAGTGAGTATTGTAGCAGAGAATTTGAAAATTACTATTCATACAATGGAATCCGTAGGCAGAAAATGGTTCCTGGAACCCCACAAGAAAATGGTGTGTCTAAGAAGATGAATATGACCATTATGGAGCATGCAAGGAGCATGAGATTGTATGCTAGACTACCCTTACAGTTTTGGGCAAATGTTGTACATACTGCTTTTTATTTAATAAACAGGGGACCTTCAAATCCTTTGAATGGTGGCATTCCAAAGGAGGCATGGACAAGTAAAAAGGTAAACTACTCATTTCTGAAAACCTTTGGTTGTGAAGCTTTTGTCCATGTTGATATTGAAAATAGAACCAAGCTTGAGGCTAAGTCTAAAAAATGTACCTTCATTGGATATGGAGTAGATGAATTTGGTTATCAGTTATGGGATTATGAAAACCATAAAATTGTTAGGAGTAGATATGTTATATTCAATGAGAAGGTTACACTAGTACAAAACAACAATATATGACTAAATAAACTACTAAAAATTGCATATAAATGACTAATTTTGGTCGCGTGACCATTAGTAGTTTATTGCAAGTCATTTATAACGCGACCAAATTTATGACTATACTATTTTAGTCATTTATTTAGTCATTGATTTGGTCATTAATTTGGTCATTAATCTGGTCATTGATTTAGTCATTAATTTATTCATTGACTGTTGTTAACTAGTCATTTATTTAGTCACGGTAGTGATTTATTAAGTCATATATTTAGTCATTGATTGTTGTTAACTGGTCATTTATTTAGTCATATATATAGTCATTTATTTAGTCATTTATTTAGTCACATATTTAGTCACATATTTAGTCATTACTTTAGTCATATATTTAGTCATTATTTTAGTAATGGTAGTCATATATTTAGTCATTGTAATCATATATTTAGTCATTGTAGTCATATGTTTGGTCATTGTATTCATTTATTTTAGTCATAGTAGTCATTTATTTAGTCATGGTTTAGTCATTTATTTGAGTTAATCAATGATTCAAGTTATAAATCAAATCTAACTTAATTAATTCTCACAAATTTATGCATATATACTTCAAATATCATAGATATTCAATTTTTTTTTTTGTATTGGATTAACATGAAAAAAAAATATAATCAACAAACAACTTTATGCATATAAAGCTCAAATATCATAGATATTCAAATGTTTTTTTTGTATTGCATGAAAAAAAAAGAATATACAAACAACAAATAGCTACATAACCAAAGGAATTACAAACAACATACAACTGCATAAACAAAGATCCAAGAAATACATCATTCACTGCACTCTTTGGTTGCCATGGAAGACAAATCCAAGATACAGTACAAATGCTACAAACATTGAAGGGAGAAAAGACATGAAAATATATAGTAAATGCAGTTATATTATTTGTGGTGCATATATTGTCCAATTCAGAGCAGCCTTGCCCTCCCATTCTAACTGGACAACCCTTGAGAGAAGATTGGAAGGATTCAAATGAGAAGGATGGAAAATTCCTATCTAGAAATCTCATTGGTCATGGTTGGATGAAAGTAAAGAGTGCATGTTCACATCTCCAATTTGACGAGCTGCAACCTAAAAATAAGATTTCAATGAGGGTTTTAGAATATGTTTATTAAAATGAAAATACAGTTATTAAAATGAAAATATAGCCAAGATCTAATAATAAGCACATTTATATTTTTACAATATGGCAATATCCTTTACCTGTTTCAATGATTTTGTGAGATTTCCCATTACAGTGACTATGGTAGAACACTAATCTGCAATATGATTGTGAGCTTGCTCAGTAATGGATTCAATGGTGATAAGACTAAAAGGTGCAACATCAACAACACTACCACTTGATACAATTATATTTGATAAGGCACATTCAAAAGCTATCTAAATGTTTATCTAGGAGGAAATGCATGTGGACTTATGGTAAAACTAGGACAATGCCTTCAACTATCATTTCTCCATTATTCAACTATTCCCATGTGAAACAAAGAGCTTCTAACAACCACATTTTATCCTTTGTGATCCTCCATAGCTTGCAATGATACTGTCTGACAACACATAATTCTTACAACTAGAACAAAAGACCAAGGGTCGTATGCTTGCAATGATATTCTATTTGTTCCTTTTGATGCATGTTCTAATCTACAATAGGTTAAAACAAAGCAGGTTAGAAATTGAAAAGAAAAAAAATGATATGAACATAAAATAGTAAGGCACTTGGCATTTCAAGAATTATGCTAAGAATGGACACAAAATGACTACAAAGAATAAGATAGTGCACCACTACGAAGAGTGCAAAATGGATAGAAATTGCTTAGAGCTTTAGTTGCTAAAAGTGTTAGAAAATGAGATGAGCAAAAAACAATTAGTACAATGTAGCATCTTAAGATGTTAAAAGGAACCCACCCTAGGACCATCATCATGACCATTGGCTCCTAGTAATTGAGCACTCGGTCTATTTGTAACCTTAATTGATATTCCTATACCAAAAGACAAAACACATATAAGACTTTGGCATGGCCATATAAGAACAAAAAACAAAAAAAAAATATCATAACTCTGCATATTCTCTTTCATGCCCACCATGTTAAAGTTTCTCTAATTTTTTTAGTTTTTACCTAAACCTCTAGATACTACAAATTACAAACAACCCTTTAAAATAAAATACAACAAACATTCAAGTGGCCTGAGAATTGAAAAAAAGGATCAACTGGCGACTTCTTCCTATATTTTAGATTATTTTTGCTTCCTTAAACTGAGCATCATATACAACAAACAAACAACATCAGACAATAGAGTATGCACCATAAACATATAATCCTTTAATACAATAGAATTTCAGAGGGTTTTTCAATATATTCACAAGAAAAATATTAAAATCAACTTTGTACAACACAATTGCACGTATCACAACCACTGAGTAGAGAGATAATGAAGCATTCTCCAACTCTTATTATAACGAGAGATCATAACCTAAGAGTTCCTCCAACAACTATAAATGCAAGGCCACACCCAACTAAATTCTGCCTCAAAATGCCCTGGCATTATAGAAGCATTGTTAAGTAACATACAAAAACAACAAGTTGAAAGTTTATATCTCTAAGAAGAAATCAATATAAGAAAATCAGTCATGACATATAATGCATGAGTGTGAATAATCAGCATTGGATTACCTCACCACCAAATATCTCAAGAAAAACTCTCCTATTGGCCATAGTTGTTACCGTCACATCATTAAGTGAGCAAATGAATGCATCTGGCTGCAGTGATCATTACACAAATTCAGTTTCAAAAAACAAGCATAACAACCTAAACTGAGTCCACAAAATATCCAACTTAAGATCAACTTGTTGTCAGAACATAAATAAAAGTTACCTGACAAATAATTTCTCCATTGAAAGTGGCTAGGTTAATCTAGAAAATTTTCCACAAATTAGAAATTAAAGGTTATTCATTGCTAATAGAATTCAACTCAGATCTAAGAAAAAATAAGCATTGCACTCCCTACTCTGGGGAGAACAAGTATAGATGTAGGTAGGTTAAGATCACATACCAGAAGAATTCTAGAAAGAGATGGTGATGCCACTCCAACAAAGCTATCCTGGGATCCCACATTAATGAATTCTCTATTTGCAACACTCTTTCCAAAAATCCATTGCCACATGCCACCACCATTCTTAGGAGGTAAGACATTTTCCATCTGAATGGATCCAAACATATAGCACATTGCACCTACATTATATCTTGTTTCAATCCTTAAATGGAAGGATAACCTATATTCTCTACTGAAGCATCCAAAAAACAAGAAAAACATGTTCAATTCTTAAACCTCAACACAATATAAATAAGTGATTTTGCAACATAGGAGAAAAGAGATAAAAGACAAAAGTATTAGGGCTTGAAACTACACGAAAATAGAAAAACCAGAGTAATAGTTTTCTAGCATTGGTATCTAATAAAGCTCAAAGCAAGACATCCTAAGGTTGAGCCAAACCCCATCAACCCTTGAATCAAAGGAAACAGGAAACAAATGTGATTTGAAGGGTTGGGTGGGCCCCTACTATCTTAGGGTTGAGCCAAACCCCATCTACCAAAGCATTTTATCAAACAATTCACTACCATGCTGCTATGGCTAAAAGCCTAAAATAGGTGCTTTCAAACAAGCTATGGATTCTAACATTGTAATCACTATAGAACGATATCCTAACATTGTAAGCCTAAGATTTGTACTTTTACAGATAATCCCAGTACATTAATAATATATTTATATACATGCAATTATATGTTAAAATAATACATACTTGATTTATTCATGTGTACCACCAGAAGTTGCATTTGATATGGCCCATGCTGCTTCTTTCTTAATATCAAACTCAGCAGTTTGAAGGAGCTAAACAAGTGGAGGAATGATGTTTGCATTGATCACAGCCTGAAAACCAAAATATACATTAACAAATAGCAAACCTTAAAATAATTTAGTTTCACACCATTCAACAAAGATGCTTCTCTAGTCTAGATAACAAATAGAAAGACCTGAATTTGTTCTTTGTTTCTTGCGGTTATGATTGAAATGGTCTAACAAGCTTCCTTCTTGATGCTCTTCTTGTGATTATGGGTTATGAGAGCTAATAGGCAAGGAAGTGCTTGATTATTGTTATGTATTGAAATTAAATGAAACACCATAACACAAGTCAATGAAATAGTACAATGATAGCATCATACACTTGCAAAAAGAACAATTAATTATTGATATGAAAATCTAAAGAAAATGTCAATATAAACTTATACCTAAGTCTGCAAATCATCACCAGTTACAATATTTCCCAATGTTCGGAGAGCTAATATAAGGACAGATGGAGAGGGATGGCTGTAAACATAAACATACATGCATTTTTTCAAAATATCTAAAACAAAGCAATTGTGCATGTTATAAACACATATAACAATCCAAACATGGTGCCAAATGGATTAATCTAAGCCATACCATCCATTATATCTGGTGCCTTACAATTTAATATATAACTAGCATAGGATAGTATTACCCAAGATATTGTTTAACATTGAAGGGAAATAGAACACCTATCTCTACCATAACAAACTAACTATTTACACTTACAGCAGGAGCTCAACAAGCCTGTGACAGACACCAACCTCAATCACAGCTTAAATTTTATCATTTGTCCTATCTGAGAGATAAGACAAAGCCCAACAAGCATCTGTTAGAATTGCTTCGTCATTCAAATGAATAAGTTGCTCAAGCGTAGGTAGAGCAAGCTTTGTCTAAGGGAAAAAAATAATTCAGCAAGTGCTTGAAACAAATAGTAATATAAAAATTATTCAAGTTAAAACAAGGAAAGACATGGGTGAACTGATATACTTGTTCAAACGCTAGTTGTAGTTTCCCTCGGAAGAAATTAGACAAAGCCCATGTTGCATTTCTCAACATTGAAAGCTTAGCATGTTCATTCAATTGAGCAAGAAGTGGCATGAGAGCACCATGAGAAAGAACTAGATCTCTGCATGTTGGGGAGTCACCAGCCACATTACCCAATGCCCAAATAGCCTAAGAAAAAAATCAGGACAACAATATTTCAGAGATGATGAATTTCAAAATTTCATAAATATGGATTCAGATAACAGAGAAAAACGGTTTTCAAAATTTAACCTGCTCTCAAACATCGTCACTTGGAGAACTAAGGAGTTGTACAAAAATTGGTACTGCTTCATGGTCAATGACTACTCGAGTATGATCGGATGTGCCTGAAGCTATATTTGTCAATGCCCATGCTGCCTTAAACTACAAGCAACAACAAAGCCAAAAAACTGAATAACTACTTAAAGAATCCTTTTCTTGGAATTAGAAAAAGCGTCACAATTTTTGTAAAGGATGGTGAAAACCAGTAAACTCAATAGACTCAAAAATTTTATGCCTTATGTTCCTCTTCTTTACCAAAAGAACCCATGCACAAAAGACATAATGATAAGATTAGCATAAAAAAGTGTGCACTCTAACAAACAAAATTTAACCTAGAAAAGTTCAAAACAAAACTGTGAATGGAACCTAAAGTTGGAGAAAGTCTTGCCTTGTCAAAAACTCTACAAAACGTGGGACCACACCCACTTCAATAACTTCCTCAATGGGAGGACTACGCTTTGTTAACAGAAACATGCATCAATCATAACCAATGTCATGTAAGTGAAATGAAAAGTAATTCATAATCACCTAAGTAACATAAATTAAATAAATTTACCAATTGATAGTAACTTCCAAAATTGAGTTGTTGCTTCAAGCTGCAAACTAGGATCATCAAACCATACTCCAGCTACCATAGAAAGAAGGCTCTCCAACTGACCAGATAAAGGGGAAGACAATCAAATAATGAAACAAAGCATTCAAATAAGCCACCTAGAGTACTAGTTCCAAACAATACTCGAATAAATAACAAATTGGCACATACTTGCTTGTCAATAACCAAAGAACAACTGTAGTTTCAAGCTCCACATGATACAATCAAAATTTAGAATTGAACCAAGAATTTATAACAAACTGGAAAACAATATTGAGAATATGGGAGGGGCTACTACTCAACATGAGGCACATAGAAATGTAAAAGTTAAACCAACCATAAAATAAACAAACCACCACAACAACATTAAAGATCACACATAGTAGTCAAAACCTAAATTAAAATGAACTATCTTCCTCAAAGACCATAAAGATTATCAACAATAATTTTTCAAATGGAACAAGCTAAAGTCGTGAATTCTTGGGGCTTTCATGGTGGAGAGTTGTGTTCAATTTCCTACAAAAAAATTAAATAGATAGACTACCACATTCATTTGTTGTTGAAGCAACCCAATAGACAAGGCCAAGTGAATATCTTGGGCAAACATGATGGTAGACATACCCCTTGATCAGGTCATCTAAGCTTAATGGAAATATCCCACAAGGAAATATATCCTAAAGAAGACTATATACAATACGTTCAACCTACCATAAAATAAACCAACTTCCCTAATAGTTCTAAAGGTCATACAGGATAATTTGCACCAAAAATAAAAATAAACACTTCCACCAATATCATAAGAGAAGGAATTCAACTATAAATTCTCATCACAACACTTAAATGTTCAATTTGAGTCCCCTCGAGTGTACTACTGCTTCAATTTTATTTGTGCCTCTATGAATATGAAGGAGGGTCTATATGCATTTGGGATATTTACTTGAAAGGAATCTGCCAAATTTTCTGATTCTTTCCCTATGTTTTGTGGCTCAACCACATTTCAATTTTCTGACCTCTTGTAATATTTAAATGGAATCGAACAATAGTAACCCAGATTGCGCACACCCATAATAGAATAAAAAATCATGTAGTTTTGGGTGCAAACTTGACCAATTTGGTGTAGGTGCACCCAAGCATGATCATGCCTCAATAAGGAAAATTTTGATTTTTGATTTTGTAAAGTTGTTCTTATGCTGTAATAAGGCCTATATGGCTACATTTAGCATGTACAAGGTCATATTTAGTCATTTTGGAGTCATTAGTTATTATATGTAAAAATTGCAAAATTTGACAAAATGTTGTCAAAGCAACATTGCAAAAGTGCAAAAAGATGTAAAATGAAGGAAGGTGAAGAGTTAGGTAGTTGGACAGGAATTTCTAGGCATTTTTTTGGTCATTTAAAGCAATTATAGGTTTCACAAACTTCGAGGAAGGTTTGGGGATGATGTAGGAGTGTGGAAATTAATGAAATTCAGATTTTCTGTATTTTTTCCATAAATTTTCTAATTTCAGGCCATTGTACGACCATATACTTGCAAGAAACCTCTCCTCCTCCATTGAAGGTGATATCCCTATGAATCTACTTTAATGTGCTTTTGGTTTCATGAAAAATTATTTAGTTTTGTGAAAGTTATTTGGAAATTACTCCAAGCGGCTAAAAACCTGATCTAGGGTTGGCAGTGAGCAAATAAATTGCATATCTTTGATTTTAATAGATGGAAACTCTTGATTTTTGGTTTTTAATTCTATTTTGATGTGTTCTTCAAGTTCACCAAGTGGCAGATGCTGATGAAGAGTATTAGGTCTGATTTCATGATGCCCTAGGTTTGAAAATTATGCAAAATTCTGGAAATTGACAGTGTACAGTCAATATTTTGTGTTTTGATGATGTAAAAGGTACTCTCCTTTGGTGAAAGTGATTTGAAAGGTTGTATTGGTAATCCTTGAACCCTATCTAGATAGGAATGGGTGTATTAAAAGGATTTTTGTGCATTTATCTGCTATTTTGTGCATGGCAGATTGTCAATGTCTTATTTTGGAGTCAAATTTGAAGGTTCAGTGTAAGTGTATGGTAAAATATCATGAATGCTGGTGGGGAATGGTCTAAGATGGTTGTGCAGACTTATTTTCATTTGTTTTGGCATTAGGAAGGAGAAATGGGCTTCAAAATGTGAAGTTGTTTGTTGGAGGGGTCTAAATAGGCCTAATTTGCTAGTTTGGACATACCACTTTTGAATGTTTTTATGTTTGGGTTGTATGAGTTGATGTAAAGGTTTGAATCAGTCAATTTGATGTTGTTAAGGTGGTTTGTGGATACAAAAAGTGGTTATGGTGCCTTGTTCTCAATTTGGATATTGTGAACCTAGTTGTTTTCTGAAGGAAAATTGCCTCAAAAGAGAAGTTTTCTGATTTGTTGCCAAGAGCATAGTGAGTTGAGTTGCTTGATCCCCTGCATTGCATCAAAATTTCTAAGACATAAATATTGATTTCCATCCAGAACAACTGCATCAGCCTCAAGTCTTTGCACGATGTTCAGAAATAAATTTATTCATTTGAAGAAGCAAATTAATTACTTCAACTGGGTATGTAACAGCTGAAGAAAAAAACATGCTTTGAAGTATAAATAATAATTAAAAGAATACAAATATTCAATTATAGAAGGAGAATTATTTGCCTAAGGCAATTCATCACATGACCTTCAATTCAGCACATATTAAACTTCAAAATAACAAAGTTTTATGGAAGAATTAGTACACAAATTGAGAAATAATAACTCTTCAATAAAAAATTGTTAATGCAATTTTAGTATACTCAACTCCTTATGTGAATAATAAACATTATTTTGGATATGATATACTTAGAACTTGTGTAGTTCTGAGTGCAAACTTAGGTGATTTCAAAGGAGTAAATATTAACTACCAACCAAAACAACTACATCAGCCTCAGATCATTGCATGATCAAAAAAATAAATTTATTCTTTTGAATATGCAAATCAATTAATTCAGTTGGGTCTATAGTTGTTGAAGATCAAAAATTGCTTTCAAGTATAAATAAATAATAAACCAAAAGAATATAAGTATGCAATTAGTTTAGGAGGGGAATTATTTACTTTAAGTAAACCATCAAATTATCTTGGATTTAGCACATACTAAACTTAGAAATTTCAATTAATAAGGTTTTACGGAAGCATCAATGCACTTCAATGATTAACAGGTGACATTGTAGACAAACTGGAAAATTGACTCTTCAATGAAAAATAGTTAATGTAATTTTTTTAGGCTTAATTCCTTTTGTGAGCAATAAATTTTATTTTAGTCATACATGTGTATTCTAATATTGTGGAAGCTACATTCATATATTGTTCATAGGTGCGCACATTCAGACAACTACATTCCATTTGCAGTAGCCTCAACATATGGATTACAAATATTCTAGCAAATGGGGATATCGTATTGCTACCACTCATAGGCATGTTATGCTTTTATGTTCTACTTGTCTCCATTCTATACCCGCTGTATCTGTGAAATGGATTAAGTTTACCAACTTGTCAAACATTTGAGCACCTATTTGTCTATAACAATGAGATTATAAAACATTCCTTGGACTAGTTTTTGTCCATTGTATCCTACAAAAGAAGCTAAAATACCAACAATTGGACTTCATACGGTGAACTGGACAATTATGGTTTAAAAGAGTTACTTAAATTTGTTCTTCATAGATATTACTCATCCAGCCCCTAGACAACCTAGGTCCCAGTCCGAGCCAGCCCAGGTTCGGGGTTTGGATCCAATCCCTTGTGGGTTAGGGTAGGCTCTGGCAAGGGGCACCACCCCTTGACTCCACTGGGGGCATATCCCCTAGAAACCCATGAGGAGTGCTGCCCCTTGACCCCACTGGGGATGCTACCCCCAAACCCCCATGAGGGGCATTGCCCCCAAACTCCCATTAAATTCATTTGATTCACCAAGTACTCTCCAAGTCCAAGTTTCCAAGGTTGCCTACAAGTCTTCATCTATAATATCATCATCCAATTGGAAAATCTTCCCTGATGTTACTTGATGCTTACCAGCAAGGAGAAATGCAGCAATGTAGTTAATCTTAATATATATCATGACATTAGAATTTGACTAATTGACATTCTAATATTTTTTTATTTTTATGGTGGTTTTGTTTATCATACAATATATGATGCTATGTGTGGTATTTTGAACTTAATTACTGTTGTAAATATGTATTTATTTCTGTTTTTTATATTTTTTGTATGGACGAACCCAATCATAAATTTTTTTGACCGAACCTGTGAACCGAACCCTCGAACCCGAACTTGTAACTTAGAGAAAAAGCAATCTGAACAAAGTCTAAATAAACACAAAGGAACCTGCACATCTCAGAATTATTATGCATGTCAGGATGATGTTGTTAATATTGCCATGACATATCCATGCTAACTCAAAGAAGTTTACTTTTTGCTGCTGCTTTGGATCTTCTGATTTAGCCAACTATCCCTTGATAGTCCTTATAGCATGTGTGCTTAATCATCTAACTATAATGGATTTCTACATATTTCCCTAAATCCCAATCAAAGTTCTTATACTCCCTTCTGGCTCTGGTAGGAAATCTCAACCATTCACAATTATCTTCTTTGATGCACTAGAACCACCAAAAGAGCTAATTTGTTATTATGTTCCAAACATTGATGCAAGCCTACCAAACCTTCAATACTAATGTTCTAACTTCTACATATTCTAGTACAATTTCAAAAAATACGAATACTACTAAATAACATAAGTCAATACTTTGCATGTCCACTGTAATGCTCTAAAGATTTTATAGTTATACACTAAGAAGCATAGATAGGAAAAATAATGATTGCCTCAGCAAAACATTATGACAGAAAAATTGGCTACATTAAATCCAATCATTGATAACTTCATAAAGGATTGTAGTATTAACACATTTAATATGTAAATAATTCAGCAGGTTCAACATTACCAGCTTTAGTGCCATTGCTTTATGATAGTATGATTTTGGCAAAGAACTTTCACTTTTCAACGCCTTCTTTGCATCTTTCAAGGAAAGCTAAACAACAAAAAAAAGGGAAGATAATAGATGAGCCCCTGGCTAAAGTATAAAGATATCATGATATCAAAGTAAAAGTTAAGTCTAATGCTATACCTTTGCATGTACTGTAGGGTCCATTCCTGACAATGCTTGAATCTCTGACAATGCGGCAGGACGGTTCCTTAGTCGTTGATTATAACTGTCATAGAAACCACACCCATTTCAATTACTTAATGAATGTATAACTAATATTATCTCATTTCCCTCTAAAATGCTAATTGTTACGAATGCAGAAAGAGAAATCATTCAGGGAATTTTTAGATTTCTTCTTACCAACAAAAAGCTACACTCCTATTGTTGAGAATTATAGGATCATTAGGTTGCAATCTGAGAGCTTTTGAATATAAACTAATTGCCTGCATAAGAAAACAATTGCATGAAGGAATATGTTAAAGAAAACAACCAAAGAAACAATGTGCATTTAACTCTATACTGTGGCTCAAAAATCCAAAGCTTTCTTCATA
>VDFB02083774.1:0-24125 GCA_007258455.2 Sequoia sempervirens
TCGGTAGCAGGCATAAGCCATCGGTTACATGTGTCACTCTCACCCACACTTGGGTAGTTGAGTCTCACACCCTATTTTGGATTTATATGCCACCTCTCATAACCATTTGTTTGTTTTCATTTGAGTAGGTGCAACCATGTAAGTTGACATTTACCAAGTAGGTAAAAGTCTCACCTATTTTGGGTGATTGGAGTTATTACACCTCTTGGATATATATGCCTTATTTGTGCTATATATACAACATTCACCTGTCTTCTCTATTAGTCAAGAAGAGTAATGTGAGCATTGCTTATACTTTATTGCATTTTGTCTCTGGAATTCTCTCTTTTTCAAGATTCTCTCTTCATCTTGCTATTTTGATCTTTGATCATTTGTTGATTGGAGTACGTGTGATTTACAACCGGTAATCGATCCTAGCCCAGATTCTTGTTTCTCACAGAATCCTAACATTGTAGACACATCAAAGACAATGGTTAACAAAAAAATAAGTTTCAAAGGTTCAATGTGTTTCCTCTAAAAAGCATAGGATAAGAATGTATTATTGAGACTTGTGGAAAGCCTCCCATGCTTTAGTAGTTTAACATTGAATTAACCTCCATCTAGAATGTCTTGTTGACACTTGTGGGCAGCCTTGCATACTAGTAGTTTAATGTTGAATTAACCTCCACCTAGAACAAGGCTCTTATTTGGCAAACCTTTGACAACCAAGAAGATGGGATTGCAAATTTTCTTTTCATTTACTATGTCCTCAACTTTCATTAATGGCTTTTTTATGGTAATTTATTTATTGCTTCTAACCAGCAATACCCTCATCTACATTTTAACTTTTGCTTCACAAAATGAATACCAATGAGTTGACTTTTAATGCATTTTTCTATTTTTGGGTAAAATTTAAGTCCCTTTTTTAAACCATTGGGATCCCCTAATGTTTGTAGGACTGTTGAGGGATGCCTGGATGTTCCACTAGCTTTCCCAAGGATGGTGTCCCCACAAAAGAGAAATGCAATCCCTTTGTGGGGCCAAGTCCTTGTTGGGGCCTGAATGCCAAGGATGGCAGGAGGACATTTCATCCCCATTTAACAATCATGGGGAGTGGATAGGAAAAGTAGCACTCTTGCCAAAATAAGTAGATAGTTTTTTGTAATTGACACCATGATCCTTTACTTTGAGAGAAATCTACCCATTTAGACAAGTCAAAAAATGAAATTAAGCTATATATCTATGTTGGAAATTCATTTCCACGACTTATCATGCAAATTATTATGAGGTTTTATTGTGATATTTGTTGCTTCAAATATAGTAGAATTCGAAGGAACTTTAGTGGTGTATTCTGTCATGTTTTTGGATTAAAATTAATAATGTTTTTTAAGTTGGGCCTGGTCACTTTTCTTTTTGGGACAATAATAAGTTAAAATTGTTTTATAAATATTTAAATGTAAAAAATATTTTCCATGTTTGGGATCAAGGACAAAAACCTTGGCTTCCAATCTTGGGTGATTCTATCTCGGAATCACAATTGTGCCAATTGTGTAGGATTCAGAGGTATTTTCAGTTTGGTACAATAGTTTTTGCAAGCAAATATCATCATTTTATTGCCCGAGCATATTTGAAGATTCACTTTGCTCACATTGGGATATTGGTGATCAAAAAGAGCTTGGGTTTGTATTGATTTTGAAAATTTGGTGAAATTCTGCCAACAATCTTGCTAGGGACATTACATAAACCTACAAGAATCACATCCAAGAATATTGGAGACAAACATTCTATAATGACTCCACAGAGGGCAAATGACTTACATCAGACTAGAAAGTGACACACAAAAGAAATTGTATGGCTACAAAATTTACAAACTAAACCATTTACAAGGGTGTAGATGTGAGATAGGAATCTTGTTTCATATAAAAATGTGAATTGTTCAATCAGAAATGAATAGTTATGGTAGAACAATAGTATGTGAAGAATGAAGGCAAGCAATTTCGGAGTTATGAAAGTAAAAACATGAGTTGATGCACTACAAAAATTAGTAACAATTATGAAAGAATAAGTATTTTGAGGGCGATATGGGACACAGGGTATGCCTGATCCAGGTGCAAGGTTTACAGATGTGTTAAGAGTCTTAAGTCAAAGACTCAAAATAGATCAAGATGTTTAAATCAGGATAATATATTTAAAGCTAAAAGATCAAAATGCCTATTAATTAAAAAGGAATATTGAGTATGTATAATAGGCTATAGCCCTAGCCTTGATCCTGGAAGGAATCAATGACATTGACATTCTGCTGCAGGAAATTATAATAATTCAGCCCAAAGCAGGATCAGATGACTAAAAGGGCTTTAAACAGAAGAACCTTCAAAAGATGTATAATTCAGGATAAATTAGAAATCATGGACTTCAAATGCTGAGACATACTCTCCTAACTAACAAAGAGATGATTACGACCATCAACACCTCATGAAAGCAATGCAAAGTCTAACATGCGTACAGCTCAAGACTTTGTGTAGGCAAGCAACCCTGGATAAACTAACAAAGAGATGATTATGACCATCAACACCTCATGAAAGCAGTACAAAGTCTAACATGCGTACGGCTCAAGACTTTGTGTAGGCAAGCAACCCTGGATAGTACCAGTAGGCAGATACCGTTCTTATTTCTTTATTTCTCTTTATTGACAAACATAAACTGTTTTCTTTGCCTCAGGTTATATTGAGCTGTGATTGTAGTGGCTTGGTGTTCCTTCTGTAAATGTTTTATTGAGAAAATGAAAGTAAGCTTGTTGTGTAAGAAAGATTGTGTAAATAAAAAATTAATGCAAAAGCATCATTATTGTGCAAGAACGTGAGATTTGTATATGGGAACTTCATCTAGTGGATTATGTAATTCTTATATTTCATTTCCTTCTGATCAGTAACTTTTGAAGCAGGTGGATTATACTTGGACAAAGTGAAATGGATATTATATCTGGTTGTAATAAGCATTACAGGATCTATGACTTGACTTTCAATTGAAATTTATCTTCCTAAAATATCTTTCTTTAGCTTCTGTGTTCTTTGAATGCAGTATATTGATGTTGTGCGAGCTTTGCGCACAGGTGATCTAAGACTGCTTCGACATGCACTTCAGGATCACGAGGACCAGTAAGGGTTTTATAATCATATTTAATATACCCTGAAGAGATAGTTCAGTGATTGGTGCCTTTAAGCTGGAGTCCATCTTACTTTTATGACTCCATAAACAATGATCTGAGATTTGTTAGCTAAGCTTTCATCAATGCCTATATAGCTGTATGACACGTATGATTTTTGTAGGTTCTTACGTTCAGGCGTATATCTAGTTCTAGAGAAGTTGGAATTGCAAGTCTATCAGAGGTTGATTAAAAAAATGTGAGTTTTTGCTGCTAATTTCAAAAGGCATTGTAATGTTTCTTATTCATTGTGCTGTGGAAAGTGATGTCTAACAAGCTTAAAAATCTGCAGATACATCATTCAAAAGCAGAAAGATCCAAGCAAGGCACACCAAGTGAAAATGGATATCATTGTTAAAGCCTTAAAATGGCTAGAAATCGACATGGATGTTGAAGAGGTTTTCTCTTACACCTAGTTTTTTTCATGTACTGTTGACCCAATACCATGTTTTCCATTTAATGCACCTGTATTTATTATAGTTCACACATTTTACATTGCAGGTTGAATGTATAATGGCTATCCTGATTCACAAGAATTTGATGAAAGGTTATTTCTCTCACAAGAGTAAAGTAGTGGTTCTCAGCAAGCAAGACCCCTTTCCAAAATTGAATGGTCGACCGGTTAATTCATAATATTAATTTCCACTTTGCAAACATACTAATGGGCATGTCAGAGCAGTTTTGACTTGAAATATTCAGCAGGATTATTGGCCTCAACTGGATTGTCAGTTCTTTACTTGTACACATTAGAAATGGCATCGATTCAGATGCTCAGAGGTGGAAGAAACTTTTTTATAGCTATTGAAAATGCTAACTTGTATTCTATGCTGTCATGAAACTTCATACTGAAAACAATCTATAAAGTTCCTCTCTTTTGCACTTCTGATTATGTATTGCATCTTGCTGTACTTGTTAACCCTTTTGATGTACTTTGGACATTAGCAAATAATTTATTTCTTCTTTCAACTTCAAATGGTTAACATTATTACTTATTAACCCCTCTGATGTACTTTGGGCAATAGCACACATTTTGTTTCTTCTTTCAAGATCCAAGTTTTGGAAACTGGGCTCAACCAATTAAATATGAAAATATGCATTTTGTCTGCCATACCTGTCATAGACTGGGACACTGCGTGAGGAACTGTCATAAGTTGGCTTGAAAAAAAGGAGAGATGGTCAATCAAACAGGTTCTTAGAAGGTTGATGTACTGGTTGAGAGGAGTTTGGTTGAGCGGGTGACTCCCATTGTGGTGGAGGAACAAGGTGTTTCCAGAGACATGATGGTTTTGAACCACTGTAGACTGTATGCCTCTAGCCAGTTGTAAGTCCTAGTATGGAGGAGATGGAATTTTTGTCCTTTAAGGACATTGAAAGATAAGAATTTTCTCTCTTTGGACTCCTTAGGAGAATTTATCACATGAAAAGAGGTGGGGGGAAGGACTCAAATGGTTTGAAGGATGTGAGTGAAAGGGTGGAAGAGGCCTGGTCACCCTCTTCAGTAAAGGAGAAAACAAAAATGGAGGATCCAAGCACAAGGGATCATTCTGGCACAAGGTTTGAATGTAGCCCTATGAAATCCTTTGACTTAGGTTCAGCAGTGAAATAGGGAGAACGGTCAGAAACAAAATCTGCTTCAGCAATTCAGTGGAAGGATTGCTGCTAGGGCTCTCTAGAGCTCTATGGTTTCAAGCCATCTCACTAGTCTTTGTTTGGGCAGTTTGGTTCATGCTATTTGTTCTTGCCCCATTTTGTATGTTGCCTCTGTGTTGTTAGTGTTGTGGTTGTGGCTGTTGGTTTTCAACCTTAGTGTTGTTGATCCATAGTTATTTCTTTGTTGGTTGCTGGGTTCTAATGCTTTTTCTGATCATATCTTTGTAAATGGCTGAGTTTGGACCCTTTCAAAAACCCATCTTTACCCTTAAATCCAAAAAAAAAAAAGATAAATATTATCACTTAGTGGTTTAATTGCATTGAAGGCTCAATGTTTTTTTACTCTGTATGTTGGAAGGTCTGTATTGAAGCTTGTTTTCACACTACGATTAGGCTAAAAGATCTTTGAAACATCTACTTCGTGTTACTAGCAATCTGCACGGGGTGATTCAAGCAATTGGATGGAATATGAGCATAACACTTGAAGTTGTAGTGAAATATGTTTGTAGCACTCAAAGTAAGTTCTGAAACATTTTAGTGATTCAGAATACTCTAAATAGAATTGGCGTATCTTTGGACTAAGTCTAGGATACAAGGAGTCACTGCAGCAAATAGTGGACTCCTACCAAGCACCCAAATCTTATCTCTACGCTACTATTTGGATGTTCTGTTTTCCTTGTCCGAATTGTCAAATCTTCCTTCTTTTCTTAACTTGATACGAAATGCATAGATGACTTGGGCTGTGACATCTAAACAATCCATGTTTTAAGGCATATGCCAACTTCGGGAATCATGGAATCTCGAAATGAATCATTGCATGTTTTATCACAAGCTCTTGATAAAATCCACGTTCCTAGAATCTTATTTCACTTTCACATTAAAAACAGAATAGCAAAAATTGAGTTTGAAAATAAATCTATATATTTTGTTTGGTTGATTGACTTGTATTTACTTTATTAGTTCCAGCTGGAGGCGGGTCACTTATAAATAAGCAATTCGTTATTTAGTCTTTAACCAATCAAAATAAAAAATTGAACATGGTTGAGCAGAATTACCAAAATGTGCAATTACCTATTCTTTCCGATAATTATAAATAATCTATTAATTCTTATTGCTATTAGATGATTTGAACAAATTCTCCTAATAATACAGTATTTTTTTGGAACATTTAATCTGTCAAAAAGCTTCTCATATTAATTGGATTGCCAACTGTCATATATGCAGATGGCACTGATATCAATTTAAATTTAATGTCCAAGCAGCAGCAGTTAATGGTGTAGTCAATGGCAGTGGTGTTAATTATATAATATGTTTTCATATTGTTGTACCCAAACCAATTTTTTTTTTGCTTCATTAAGGCATTTTGTTAAAATGGTCTAAACCTTGTAAAAATGATGTCAAAATGCAGTTTATGGGCAAATCAAGTATGGGCTTTTAGTCAGTTTGATGTCAATAAAATATTGACAAAATTTGAAAAATTTGAAAATTAGGTTTTTTGGACCCCTATTTTTAGGTCAAAAACCCTAAAAATTGAAACTATTACAATTGACTGAAAATTGTTTTGATTGGCTTATTTCACTTAATGATCACAGTGGTGAAGTCATATTTAGTTAAAAGTCAGTTTAAATTTGGTGGGTATTTTTTTTTTTTTTAGGTGAAAAGTTGGGACCTTCGAGGTTGTTAATGGCAGATGGCCAGAGACTAGGTGTCGAAATCGAAGCCTAAAATGCTTAAATGAAGAATATGTGGCGAGATATGTTCAAAATAATGCTTCGTCTTAGAGGGGATTTTTCGTTAAGGTGAAAATTATCAAATTTTTTTTTTCAACTCTGGAGCAGAAAGAGCCCCTGGTGGCTAGGGGCGCCCTAGATTTCAAAGGCTCAGATTTCATTTTCAGGCTTTACTTCCAAGAAGACTTCTCCGGAATACTGTCAGCTTCGTGATGAGCCTACCAACCAACATGGAAGATTTGTCTAGCCCCTGATACGGGGGTTTGAACGAGAAATGAGGGAGATGAAAAAAAAAATTGACAAAACACTGGGCAGAAAAGCGAGCCTCCTAGCCAAGGGCGACCATCTTTTTGAGATACCAAATGAAGGTTTCTGACCAAATGGTACCTATAATGTTTTTCTTAGACTTGTTCAGGCTTCGCAACGAATCCGTTAGTGGGTGAAGCTGAGTTGCTGAACTACCAGAATTAGGAGTCAAACATAAGGTCTAATCATGGTCAAAAATGTCAAGAAACAACAAAAGCGCCCTTGGAGGCCAGGGGTGCCCAAAGTTTTGGAGCCTTAAATGCAGTCTTTTTGGTGATCTCAGATACTCGTCCTGTTTGTGACGTTTCTAGATTTTCGTTGCATACCTCAGCCGGGTTAGAGGATTTCTCAGTAGCTTGTAGCCGAGGATTAAGTGTGGATTTACCCAGTTTGAAAAATGGCCAAGTCTAGGAAGAAAAGCACCCTTGGAGGCTAGGGGCACCCATAATTTTAACCTAGCAGATGATGATTTTTAGAAAAGTGCTCTTGAAGAGCTTTGATCAGAATGAAGTTAGCTCCACAATGACCCTATTAGTCAGTTCTGAAGTTTTGCCCATAATTTTAACCTAGCAGATGATTTTTGGAAAAGTGCTCTCCAAGAACTCTTGATCAGAATGAAGTTAGCTTTGCAATGAGCCTGTCAGTCAGTTCTGAAGTTTTGTTGAATGCTGGAGGACACGAGATGAAGGGAGGTCAAAATCACCTTCAAAATGATGAAAATGCATGAAAAATTGACTAAGTTTGAAGCTAAAAGCGCTCCTAGAGGCCAGGGTCGCCCTTAATTTTGAAGCCTTAGATTTCAGAATTAAAGTTTGCAGCCTCAAGGAGTTTCTTGTTAGTTTTGATCCTGCTCTTCAATGAAACTATCGGCCAGTCTTCTGGACACATCAGTCAATCAAAATTAGTGGTTGAACATGGGCTCCAGTGAGGTTTGGAAAATCTTACTCTGGAAAGATGACGCCTAAAGTGAAAGTTTGACTTTTGAACTCAAGTGCATGAATTGCTCAAAAAAGGTGGAGGTTGAGAACTCAATTTAAATAATATTAAATCTCCAGTGAGTTGACTTCATCTGAACTTGATTCCTACTTGCAATTGGGCAACTTATTTTTGCATTCATAGTTAACTGAAATTCAAGAAGGTGGCGCCCTATTTAGGGTTTATTTTTCATCCAGTTAACTATTTGGAGGTCCAATCAGAAGAGGGCGTGCATTTTAGAGATCCAATCAGATTGAGGTGCCTAAATTTAGGAATTGCTTGCATATTGTGATGCCTTAAGTCTTGAATTTATTTATTTAAGATATATTGGTGCCTATTATTCACATTACAAGTGGAAGCAAACACGTTTTCTTGAGCAAGCAAAGATCCGAAGGCGCTTCAAGCAATATTTTTCATTCGTCTTCGTAGTGCTAGGTCCAGATTGTTCAGAAGATACATTTTTCAGACTTCATTTTTTGAGTGCATGCAGACTTCATCAAATCCAATTCAAGCATAGGGGAGTTTTTATGAGGCAGAATAATAACTTATATTTTCTATCTCAAACTCTTCTATTCTTGTCTTAGGTTTTCTCTTGCATGTCAAAGTAAATGGCAATTTTCAGAATTTGATCATTTGGATTCACATATTTTTTTCGAGGAAAATTGCCCCATTGCTTCCATTTCTGAAGCACTGTGCTTTTTTTTTTTTCAGGATTCCTTTACATGTGGGCCAAAGATTCATCTCAGTTGGCTTAGAATTCCATTGCCTACAAAACCCATATGCTAGTTTTGCACAGGAAAAATTTCCCTCGAAAACCCTAAAACCCCTACAGTTTTTGACTGAAAAGCCTTTGCATGCCTTGCTAAAACTCAAATTTTTGAATTTCTCACCATTTGGATTTGCTTAGAATTTAATTCTATATAAAACCCATGTTTCATAAATTTTTTGAAATTTTTTCCCGCAACTGGCTATTTTTAGCCTCATCGAGAGCCTTTTTCAGTTTTTTCTAAAAGTTGTTTGAACATATCCAACTTTATAGTCAAAAATCTAGATTTTCAAAATGTAATTCAATCCCATAGAATACAAGGCCAAATCGGTCTTGGTGCATGACTTTACGAAAACCTTAGACACAGACTTGGGTCATGTCTATCTAGTGGTCAAACTGAGCATGTTGGAGGGCGTTAGCAACACCACAGTAAATAATCTTGAGCTTTCCGGGTTGCTGGACGCAACATCTATTCCTATCATGGTTTTTGATCTCGAGTTCGTTAGTGTTTGCATTAAGCATTATGGCTCTTCCACAAGACAAATCAGATCAACCGATGGGAGAGTCATTTGTAGCCTTAAGCCAAAGGACGTTGAGAAGTGCTTTGCTATTCCTCCTCGCTCAGACAATTTTACCATAATCATTGAGGATTGCGACAAGATATGGTACAGAGATAGAAAGATCTCAGAGAAAGGTTGCTCAGAGATGGTTAAAAGAACAAAAGACCAACATGCCAAAGAAGGTTGGGTGTGGAGAGTTCAAGGATGAAATTGCTATCTTGATAACTTTGTTCAACCGGGTTATAGGTCAGGAGGAAGCTAATATTTTCCGACCATGGATGTTCTATGTCATTTCTCGAATTATCAACAACAAGGAACACTTTGACTAGGCCATGTTAATCAGTGAGTGTCTTCACCAACAGATCACAAGATTCCTTACAATCCACGAGTTTCACATGGTGTCTTATCTGGTATACTTAATTGCATTCTAGGGAAATTATAGAACTTTGAAGACCAATGGAACTCTTGTCGTTCAACATGTTCACGAATATTACTCCCAATTGGAGTTCTCAAAGGATGAACAAGATTTCAAAGCAGTGAATGATCACTTCCTCATGAAAACAGTCAGAGACCTCGACAATGAAATGCACATTAGGATTTCACCAGAGGCAAGATCAACAATGGAGAGTTGGGGGGATTGATTCATTCAATTCCCCACTTTCACATATATTTGAGTGTATGGTTACACTGGAGAACCTCTGATGCTACCTAGGTACCTGTCAGACAAGGTCCTATTCATGGAGTTTTTGAGACAAGCTCAAGAGGTTCACTCTTTTCTTCGCAATCAACACAAGTAAGCATTCACCTTTCCTTTCGGATGGGGTATTTAAAAATGCAAGACAACTGCTGATTGCAAGTTAATGACGAAAGAGTTAGAAAAAATCCACCTCAGATATCTCATTGAGAAGCATTCTTATGATCCATTGGGTCATTACTTAGCACAGTTGGAGCGAAGTAATTCACACAGGCCAGCACTTGAGGACTTTTGGGCTAATTGCGAAGACAAATTGGAAGTGCACCGATGTCCTTACTACAGACTTACTCTTTCTCAGCTCATTGATTTCCTATCAGAAGATGTTGAGGGTTTGTCAAATGATGATGGAGAGGTGTTACTTAGCACATTCGTCAAAGATCAAGTTGCTCGCCAACCAAATTGGTATGCCAGGGAGAGTACTTCAATTGAGGACCTGTCAAGAATAGTTATCAAAACTAGCATGCACTTCTTGGACAACAAGAGAAGGTGAAGGACAGTTCCAGTTACAGAGCCACCAGTAGGGTTTTCTTCACTACCTTCTACCTCAGGGCCGAGGCCTCGAGTTAAGGTTATCTTGAAGCCACCTGAAGGTGTTAGAGTTAGTGGGAATACAAAGGGAAGAAACACAGGAAAACGAAAGCAGAAGCATGTTGAAAGGGTGTTTGAAGTTCTAGTGGAGACAATTATATAGGCTGAAGCAAATTCTTCATCTCCTAGTTCACCATTTCCACCATAGTCACCACCCATTAATATTGAATCAAAGCTAGAATCACCAGTTCAGCCAGTCTCAACGCCAGTTGATCCATTAGAGGTCAATACAGCAACAACAGTCTCTCCTCAAGAAGATAACATTGATCATTCATGTTGGCTCAAGAGGTCTTTGGGAAGATGGAGGCGAAAGCCTTCATATTAGCTTGATTTGTCTGAGTTTGGTGATCCTTATCAGGATAGGTCAAACAAGAAGAGCAAGAAGCAAGTGCACATAAAGAAGACTCTTGAAGCTGAGATCGTCATTGAAGTTGCTACACCGCCAGAAAGCAAGAGCTTGGATGAAGTTGAAGTTGGTGATTTCAACTTCGTCAAAGCAAATCTTGGCAGGAGCACTTGACAAACAAACTCAAGCCTCTTTAAGGTTGTCGCAAGCAATCTTGTTCAAAAGCGTGTCATGACGGACAGAGAAGATAAGGAAGCTCCCAAGATTGAAATCAAGCAACTCCGACAGTACATCCCATATCTCGTTCATGGAAACTCAAGCAAAGCACCTGGTCTTCCACATCTTCAAGGGACACTTGCAGAACAACAAAAGTTGGATCGATTAGTCAATCGTGGAAAGTTGTTGGACAATTGGATTGAAGATTTCATTGTTGTAGACCAATACCTTCTCACAGAGTTATATCAGTTGAGGTACAATGCACATCATCTTCGTTAGGGGATTCATCAGCTTGAGTTTTCTGTAGCAGAGGGAAAGTCGAAGGACTTGATACTCATCTCAGTTAGCAGTTGCATACGATGCCATCGTAGAAGATGAGGATAAAATGAAGGTTTTTCGTTTGGAGAGAACATCTCTTCAAAGTGGAAACGTATGAAAGAATCTCTACAAGGATGGTTACGCTCAGAGAGAATGTGGACAAAGCTCTCAAACTCATTAGTGGGTTTATCACTCAGATTCTGTGCTACTATCTTCTTGAGGATGGTACATACGTTGAGCTTGATGCAATCTAGATCGAGTTCAAGAGGCTTGGTCATGATAGTCTTGATGGAGATCCTGTGGCATCCAAGTTGGATCACTTCTTAGTGATGACAACTAGTTTCAACAAGGAAACTGAAGAGGTCAGAGAATGCATGAAGATGATCAAAGATGGTGAGAAAGAATTGAACAGGTAGTTTGTCATCGTGGATAGTGTCAAGGTGCTAGAAGATGAGAGTCAACCAGTTCCTGGACGAAGTGATAACCTGTGATGTCTTGGAGTAGTTAGTTAGTTATATCCTACAGTTATTCCCGAGGATAGAGTTAGAAGCAGTAGTTAACTCGACATCAGTCTTGAGTTTTAATTGCTGATTTTATGCATGTCACATATCTCGTCCTCAGAGATATCTTTGGAGGAGTTTAGAATTTTAGTTTGGATCAATTATTTGATGTTAGTTATCAGTCAACTTTCATTTCAATAAAGATGTGCATGTTGCACATGTCCAATTTAGTTTAGTCTTGTTTCGGTTAACTGATGGTAGTTTTCCAGTTAATTGCATAGTTTCATTTATTTAGGTTTAGCAATAAATCTTGCATGCTTGCAAGACTCATGTTGACTCGAGGTGATTTTAGGGTTCCCTACACTTGGAGTTTTATAAATAAGAGCATCTTTGCTCATTTGTAATTAACTTTTGCACTTGATAGCATACATGCTGAGCAACCTTGCCTGTAGTATTGCTATTCTGTATCTATTCAAGAACTTTTATTGTGATAATAAATAGCTGAGCCGCCTTACCTGAATGTTATTATTATGGTACTTGTTCACCTTAGATTAAATATAATTGCTGGTTTTTGATCGTTTATTGCATGCATGTCTCATCTATACAATTTGCTGTCTCAGTTATTATTTCATATTGTGATTAATAGGCTTTGTTTCATATCTACACCTCAGATAGGTGTCCTCATCTCCTTGGGAATTTAGAAGTAAGACTTATCGTGTGTTGTCATGATTAATAATCTTTTTTTAATATCTACACCTTGGATAGGTGTTGTCACCTCCTTGGGAATTTAGAAGTGAAGATTGTTGCTTGATGTTGTTGCCAATAATCTTTCTTTCAGCCTACGCCTCGGATATGTGTTGTCATTTCCTTGGAAATCTCGGCCTAAAGATTATCGTATAATCAATTCCCTGCTCCTAAGTTCTCATGCTCTGTTTCTCAAGGAAATAGGATAGTTTAGCATTTGCCTAGTTGTAGTTAGAGATCTGCAAAACCAGAGAAAATCCTTAGCTGCAATGTATTAGGTTTTCTTAACCTTATGCCTCTTCCAGCTGAGTCAAAAAATAGGATTTAAATCATTTACTTTTTCACACATATTAGCACAAGAAGGAGCTTCCCCTCAGTCATTACGCATTGTGCATAGCTGTCCGTTGCCAATACGCACTCAGAGGTGCGGATTGTAATGCCAACACATATATACAATCTTATGCAAATTAAATTTAAGGCAAGGATTGGAAGCTTTATTTGCTATTGCTGTTCAGCAAACACTTAGGCTGAGCGCCAAAGTGATGTAAGTTTGATACTCAGGTCTTTAAAGAAAGATGTTTTGACTTTAGTGTACCTTCTGTTGTTCCAAGGTGGATTAATAAAATTCTCATCTCTATTTTATGAACACGATTTTCAATCGATAAAATGCAATTGTAGAAACTGACCTGTAATCACCTGTATGCTACATATTGCTTTGGCTGTGTAGTTTTACCATGCTATAAACTCTTATTTAAATCGAAACCTACGTGCAAGTAAGCCTCACTAGATGCAGTATATCCAAAATAGTATTTGTTGAGAATTCATTTAAGCCAAAATGACTCTCCCTTACTTGGTCTCTCTTGATTCCTCTGGCAAGGACTCGTAGGATAATTTGGGGGAAATCCAGAAAAAGAAATGCATAAGATTTTGCATAATGATGGATCAGAGATTCCTTTTCTCCCACTCTGTGCAAGATGTCAACCTCACTACCTACTATATCCATGTGTATTGTATAACACTTATGATCCTGCTCATGTATTCTATCATTGATCAATATAGGACGTGATAGTCTTTTAGGCCATGGCTTACTCAAAGAAGTGGGATTAAAATCACTAAACATTTCAGCAGAATGCTTTGCTCGAACAGGGATTCTTGTTTGATAAAGCATTGAACTCACATGAAATTAATCTACATAAAGCTATGCAGTTGAATCCTGGTAAAACATCATGTATTCAAATATTTAAATATTATGTCTCCGCTCTTCAGCTCTGGTTGTTCATAAGGTGTAATTTCAAGGGCATAATCCAATAAAACATCATATATTTAAATATTCCAATGTTCTCACTGTTCTCTTCAGCTTTGGTTGTTCCCAAGATGTTACATTGAACTTTGTTGGAGTACAAAATTTCGAAGGCATACCTAAATTTGAAATTCGCTTGAAAACTTTTTTGAAATTTCTACCTATTCAAAAGACATGACAACCAAATAGATCGAGATCAGTTAAATGTATGTCTTGGGTGCCCACTATGGGAAAGGACATATCAAGTCTTTCAATTTTTTTAATTTATTTTTTCTTGAGGAATGATTATATTAGCAATAATAAAGGACATGATAGCCTTTTAGACCATGGCTTGCCAAAGAAGGGAGATTAAAATCATCAAACATTTCAACAGAGCCCTTTGCTCAAACATGGGATTCTTTGTGGAAAAAGCTTTTCAGTTTGCCTTATAATTTAATTCTCTTGGAATTAATCTACACATAGTTCATGGGTAAATTTTTAAGAAATACAAATTGTTTTTATATGATATTTTGTATAATTTAACTCGAGCCATTTTGCTCTCATATGGGTCAATTTAGATGGGATCTTGTACACTAATACTTATGAAATACTGGTGAAATATCATATGGATTGAACTCATTTGAGTAGTGGTTTAGAAGAACCCATCTCTCATGAGCATTTAGCTGATGCTCATAGGGGTGAAGCATCAAGACTTCTTGGGAGATCACCCATCTTAGTTCTACTTCAAATCAAGTGCACACTTAACCATGGAGTTTCCTCCAAGATCAAGCCCACTTAGCATGCTACCCCATCTACAAAACATTTAGCAACTATATTTCCTTATGAACCATTCATTATAGATATCGTTAGTTCATTCATTCATATTAATGTGATGTTTTCAATATATCAAATTATATGATGTTTTATTAGGATTCAACCACATAATTTTTATTTATCCTTATCAATCTATATTTCATGATTAGTGGTTCTTGTGAACCCATCATTCATGAGTATGAATGGCCCCATTTAGCACTTATCACATCGAGGTGATGCTCATAGAGGTGGTAGCAAGACTTCACACGAGGTCACCTATCCCAATACTCCTCCAACTAATTTGTACTTAAACGTGGACTTTTTGCCAAGATCAAGTTCACTTAGTTTGTTACTCAAATTGCAAAACCCTCAGCGAGTGATTTGCCTTATGAACCACTCGTTGTAGAGTTCCCTAGCTCATTCATTTACATTTAGGTGGTGTTTTGTAGCGTATAATTTATATGATTTTATTGAGATTCAACTATGTAGCATAGTGTATCATGCTCTTGAGAGATGGATCTATGTGAACTATTAGTCATGAAAAAGGGGTTAATAAAGATTGACTCAAAACTATGTAGTTCAATCCCAACAAAACACCATTTAATTTGATACACTACGAAAACACCACCTAAATGTAATGAATGGGCTAGGGAGCTCTATAATAAATGGTTCATAAGGCACAACATGTGTTGAAGGTTTTATGAATGGAGTGGCAAGCTAATTAGGCTTAATCTTGTAGGAAACTCCATAATTATGTGAACTTGAGTTGAAGTAGTATTGAGATGGATTACCTCTTGGGAAGTCTTGATGCTTCACCCAGAGCATCACCTAGATGTTATGAGTGCTAAGTGGGCCTTTCATGCTCATGAGAGATGGGTTCTTGTGAACCTCTATACTCACTGACATATGGGTTGATAAAGACAAATTAAAACCAATGCAATTGAATCTTAATAAAATATCATATAATTGCATAAACTATAAAACACTATTTAAATGTAATATTTAAATATAATCAAGCACACATTACTTCACAAATATTATGGAGAAAAAATGTCACATTCCACATACAAGAGAAATGTAAATTATAATATTCAGTGTCATTTTAAATTCAAAAAAATGAAAACATTTAAAACAATAAATCTTGTGACAATTTGTAAAACTTAAAATCCACCATTTGTATTGCCTCTTTTGATAGCCATTATATTTGTTTGGCTCCATTTTTTCTACATCTAAAACTAAACAAAACAATTGTAAATCAGTAACTATGCTATGAAAAAATGTTCTCAATGACTCAACCCACTTCGCAATTTCTATTTAAAAAAAAAAAAAAAACACTTAATCTATTTGTTTGTGAATTACACAACCCAATTAACTCTATCCCCAACTACAAATATAACTATAATAACCAAATCACTAGGAAGAACTTAATGCAATGTCTTGTCTTGGTATTGTAATAAACAAATTTCTCACGGTCGTTATTTTTATAAGACAAAATTTTATGTATCAAGTAAGTTTCTTAAGCATAAAAAACATATATTAAGAAATTTATTACACACTATTTACTCCTATTAGTGGCAACTTGTGTGCACTAAAATAGCACACACATGATCATTCATGTTGATCAAGTAAGACTGCCAACTCATCGTTGCAGATGTGGCATAAAGTGATCTAATGATAGTGTATAAGTTGGATTTGTGCTAACTCATTGTTGTGGGTGTGGTTGGAATTGATCTAAGGTTATGTATACGATGGATTCCATAGAAAGTAGAAAACATATGGAAAGCATATGGTGCTCTATCAAAACAAGTTGAGGGGTTCTTGGGATGTGATTAAAGGTGATACATGAAGCATTTTGTGGAGTAAAACGTGGAATGCCTTAATGAAGATTGTTTAATTGTTGTTCATTGCATTTGGGTACAATAGTAGTACGATTAGGTGGACTCTCTCCTAGTTTGTAGTTAGTGTACAATGTCTATTATTATGTTTCGATAATATAGTTTATCTATGCATTAATTGTTT
Organism: Sequoia sempervirens; assembly: GCA_007258455.2. Taxonomy (NCBI): domain Eukaryota; kingdom Viridiplantae; phylum Streptophyta; class Pinopsida; order Cupressales; family Cupressaceae; genus Sequoia; species Sequoia sempervirens. The sequence continues at coordinate 16,746 of VDFB02083774.1, forward strand.
GTTAGTTTTGGGTAGTTAATAAGTGTCTGTTGGGCCATAATTGTGTTCCTCTTAGTAACCATTGGATCCTTTAAATAGATTTTGTATCATTAAGGAAAGAAGTATGATCGAGTTAGATCAACTCTAATCGTTGGCTGACCATCTTTAGTCTACTTTTGCAATAACTTCATGTGTAAATAAAGATATACTTTTATTCTTATATTTGATATAAATTATTATTATTATTATTATTATTAAAGAGGGGTAAACGCTTTTGATCCAAAGCTATGAATTGGTGAGGTCACAAACGGGGGATCTCATCCCCAACGTAAATACTCAATAATTACACCCCAATGGGATTTGAACTATGATGGCAAGAACAACAACACAACAACTAAACCATCACACCATGCCACTATTGACATATAAATTATTAATTTTGTTAACTATTTCAAGTATTCATTTTTATTAGATATGAGAGTAAACATAGTTCACCTAAGATTTCCCAACAAATCTAGTCTTAATCTAGGACATATAAGTGTTAAATTCAAATACAATACTTAAGATCAAAGTAGATAAATTGATTTGTTTGAAAATTTAATTATCTTATTGTTTATGCTAATTGTCTTTGCTTTGGTTTGCTTGTTTGCAATTTTTTCAAATGTTTTGATCATGCTATTTTTTTGTGCTGAAGGAAAATCTAATTCAATTAAACAAGTGCGACTATGTTTTTTTTTCAGATGTTTTGGGTTTTAAGTGAATTATTTGAATTAGTTAACTAATAATCAATCAAGTGATTCATTTTTTTTTGGTTAATCAAGTGATTCATTACTAGTTAATCATGCAAAATCCAATATGAATTTGTGTTCGTAAAGTTTGTATTAAACAAGGGCTACTTAGAAATTACACATTGAAAAAACTAAATTTTATTTATTCTAAATCAACTTCCTTGAGTCTTGAATTATTGTCTAAATTTTCTCTTTTTAAATTATTTACATACAAACTAAAATAACACATCTAATATAGAGTTTGAAACTTACAAAAATAATTGATTAAAACAATCAACACTATCATAATTAAGTCTAAATATATAGGGGTGTGCAACTAGTTGTAGGGGGCTAGCTCTTGGTCATACCCAACCCACAGGGGCTAAACACTTGCACCATTGCAAGAAACTTGATTTGTTTTGATATAGGGAAAAGATTTTGAAGGGAACCAGAACCCTTTAACAAAAAAGAGCAAGGCTGCAGAAAAGACAGCAAGCAGCCATCGAGAAAGACCAGCTCCAAAACAAGACCAATTAAGATTTACATTTAATATTTTTTTTGTGGGAGTGGAGAGTCATGTCGAAAGATGACCGAGAGGATTTATCTTTTTTTCCCTTAACAATGATCTAGCCATCTTCCACTTGCTCCGCCTTACCGTGCCACGCCAGCTCACAACTTTCATGAAGATGAAAGCCAACTGCCAAAGTATTAGGGGTAACATCATGATTCCTTTGCACAGATAAGGAATATTCTGAAGAGCCACTAGAAAGGGAAGTCGAGGCACCTTCCCTGAAATGGCAACCGATGACTCAATAGGGGTAGCCTTAGTGACCCCACCATTTGAGACGACCGGAGGGGGCATCCCAATACCCAGAGAAACTTTAGGGGTTTCTACAAGACGTTCAGTTTCAACAACCCCACCAGAAGAGATATCCGAAGGGGATACCTCACGAGCTTGTGATTCCGAAGCAACCACCTCAGAGAAGCTCCTATCTTGATCAACAATCTTCTCAACCGTATAATGTTGTTGAGAGGCACCTTTCCACCAAGAAGTTGAAGCATTTTTCTCGAAACCACATTGTGCAACTGCGTGACCAGTTTTAAAACATCTTCTACAACGGAAGGGAATCCCTTCATAGTCCAAGGATTGTATCCAAGAACCCTTTGAAGTTTTAATTAAAATTTCAGTAGGTAGCCCTTTTGAAACATCCATTTCAACCAAAATTTAGAAAAAGGTGGAATGAAGTATGTCAGAAGTAGCAACATCTACCAACAAGAAATCACCTAGGGTATCACCCACTTCTTCCAAAAGGGGGTCAAACCATAAGTGGAGGGGAAGGTAAGGCAACCGAACCCAAATCGGGATCTTGCTAAAAGTTTCAGAAGCAGGGTTGAAATCAGCATGCCAAGGCTTGATCATCAACATAAATTTATTCTCCCAGCTAAAAAAATTGTCACAAAGAATGATGTTTTTGTCCTGAGCATTGTCAAACTTAGCCACAAAAAACCCCTTAGCCATGGGGAAAATGAGAACTTTACCAGAGATTAGAGGCTGCCATTCTTTAGAGATCCAAGAGTGCAGCTGAGGGAGGCTAGGCCAAAAGCCCTTAAAACGACATATCACCCCCGTATCAAAGAGCTCATAAACGTTCTCATCAATTTCCTTTTTTGTCTCCGCATTCAAAGCCACAAAAATGGCGTTTGAAATAGGGATAAACCCTCCACTAGTCGTCCTCCCAATCCGGAGCCGCACAACAGACTTAGCCAAGTCGCCGCCCCTGCAACAACCTCCACCAGACCCTGAGCCAGTAACCTTCGCTGCGGCAACACCATTGCGCCCATTCAGGGATCCTCCTTTGTCGTCGACGCCCACGCCAATCGCACCCAGCGTAGGGTTTCCACGGGACGCCATTCTTCGTGACTCAAAGTGTGATGAAATGTTGAAAGAACTATAAAGTGATAATCAAACAAGGGTGATCCTATAACAAATATAATTTCAAGAAAATTGATTTGTTGGTGCTTGTTTCCGAAGAGATAATTCATGGTCTTAACTCCTTCCATTAATGACATTTAAGGAACATTTCCTCCAAAATAGCTATAATATAACAAAACCACCTTTTCGCTCCCATCAATAGTTTCCAACTTCTACATAATGGTTTGTATGTACATTAGTGGTTTTGGAATTTGATGAAAATTTGAGCATATTCTAGCTACATAGGAATACTTTGGTGCTAACATCATTAGGCCCTTGGGGGTTTGAGTCCCCTACACAATTAGAGTTTTTCTAGTTTGTAGTCGAACTTCAAATGATCTGTTCTTGCTCATAAGATGTCCATTTTTTGAGATGGAGCAATTTTTGCATAATTCATGATGGTGTGGGTAGATTTCTATTTGAACTTATAGTTTTTCTAGAAATTAGTTTGTATAATTCACAAAGGTATCTTTTGTTTCCTCTTCTCTAGAAGAAACGCATATTTTTAGTATATGGTCCTTTTTTGACATTAGAAGAATCCATTGTATGCACATTTAGATTTATAAACAAACTAAAAATAAAGTCACATATTTACTTGTGCTTTTTGGGGATCTTGCACATCATGTTGTGTCATTCTTGTACTTGCACTATTTATAAAGTGCCATGGAGGATTTGTTGTGTGTGCTTTGAGTTAGCCATCACAACCTCATCTACCTTCATGCAAGTGTGTCTTGTATGAGTACACCTTTAATAATAATGTCATGAGAGGTTTGTTGTGTGTGCCTTGCATTCAAAACCTTTTATATCTTCATATTAGTATGGCTTGTACAAGCACACTTTGGTTAATTGTAGGTACATCATGTTGGTCCTTCTGTTGTTGCTTCTTTACCTTCTTACATTATATTGCGACACAATTTTAATGAATTTTTCATATTGTTAGTTTTATAGGGGGTATCATATTATTGATGTTAATGCTTCCTCCGTTTCATTTTTGAGTGAATTATGTATTTAGTTTTTATTATAAATTCAAGTAGAGTCAAATAGAAGCTTGCAAAATTTTATACACAAATAATATTGTGCTTCAATTACTATCTTTCATATTCCATTCAATACATATTTATAGGAGTGTTATCTCCTAAACTATAGGAGAAACAGTATAACCTCCTATAGCCATTTCATTCTATAAACAAGTTGTTCTAACAACTTGACTATTACAATCTCATACAATAATCTTCACACATGATATTCTAATATTTGACTAACAAACCATAACAAAGATATCTAATTATATAATATTCCTAACATCCATAATAAATATGTGAGTTATTCACACATTATTATATTAACCCATTTGAACACTAACATGAATTTCTAATGGTTTTTATTCCTATGTACTAGGTAGATGTAATGATTGGTTACCAATGTATTTTGGTGCGACGAAACATATACCATATAGACACTTCTACATACCTATTTATGGAGACCACCTTTTGTCTTATTTAGTTGATCAACATTCTTGAGACTATTGGTATTTATATTTTCAACTATCAATTATTGCCTTGTTGACATATAAGCATTGTTTGAGTACTACCATTGGTGACACTCGTGCATATTTGTGCCTCTTTGATCTTGATATTAATCCTAATAATAGTGGAGTTTCTCTATTTCTAGCTTCATTAATGATTTTTTGTAACTTCTTCATGGTTCATGGAGTTCTTCATGTTCATAATCTTTAAGGACATCTTTTGAAGAGGTTTCTTAGTCATCCTCGTGTTCTCTCTTTTGGGGAGGAGTTTCTTCCTATGAGTTTTCTCCTTTTTTGAGAGATCTTTTGTACATGGGTTCCTCATCAAGTCTAGTTTCCAAGACCCATCTTTGTATTTGTTTGTTCCTTCCTAAGTTGCACTTAAGGGGGTGTTTGTGTGAATAGTTTTATTTCTTAGCCAAATACCCTCTTGGGTCCTTTTCAAAACTTTTTAGTAAAGTTTACTTAGGGAATTTACCTTTTATTGTTTAAGTCATAAGATTAAGACAATGTCCATAATCTTATGTGTTCTAGTTTTCACCCTTGCCTACATAAGCAAGGGCTATTTTTGCATAATATTGATTATTGGTAATATAGCCCCTTTATAAAAAATCTATTTTGTGGAAAGTTTCTTTGGGATTTTAGGGATCCTTGGCTCATGTGTGTCTTTAAGGGATTTTTACACTTCAAATGTAGAAAAATGCTTGATCATCACTTTTCTCCTCTTCTTTCTTTTTTATCTTATGTTTTACACTCAATATACTTCAATCTTGAGGTTCAACATGCTTGCTCCTATTTCCCATACTCCTTTCCATACTAATACCCTTTTCAATTGATCTCTCTAATAATTAAAAATTTCACCTTTGAACTATGAAATTGACATTGTACCATTATTTATTGTCATTATAGTGAAGCAAACAAGGCTAAGATTTTCTTTCAAATTCTTAGGATCTTGAAATCTAGTGAAGGAGGTTTAGATATGAACCCATCTAATGTATTTCTACCTACATGTATAAAATCTTGTGCTGATAAAACTTTCCCCTATATACCACTATAGTAAATTTTGTATAGGACAAGGGTTGCTCAAAAATTACATAATAAAAAATGACTTTTATTTATTATAAATTGACTTCCTTGAGTCAAATTAAAATATGAGTTTCCCTTTATATGAAATACTTACATACAAATTAAAATAGTGTGTCTAATACATATTTTGGTGCTCCCAAAAATAATTGATAAAAAAATAGTAAACAATCTCCTAAATGTAGTCACCTTACATACAATTTTTGAACTAGGTGATTAAAAAAAAATAAAAATTAAAGGTCAAGAAAACACTTATCCTAAAAATAGTAAATTTCTTCAAAAACATCAACTAATTAATAAATAAATAACCTGTATTTAGTTTTCCAAACATTGCTTTAGGCTATTGGATCTAGGTTCATGGGTGGTTCCATGGGCCACTAAAATAGTAATGATTTAGTTTTTGCTTTTTCTTCTTTAGTTTTGTGTGTTTGTTGTTCGTTTTTCTTGTCAACTTATTTTCATAGTGAATGCTAGTGGAATGGTGCATGGTTCTTATATTTTTTATACCATCTATAGTTATGCTATAGGTCACCTTCAAGTTACTTCAATCCTAAATCAAGCTAAAACATATCATTTTTTAGTGAAAATAGTTGTTTAAAAAATATGATAGGAACTCCATGTGTAAAACTACAAAGATTGTGTATCATGTTATTGGATTAGAGCCTCATGGTACAAGTTGAATGTGTTAGTGTGAAAAGATGTATTATCAAACTAGTTAGCTTTTAGCTTACTCAATAGAGTCCTATTCACACTACACTTAAGCTCACTAAGAGGTTATCTAGACTTTTGTCTCACCTCATGTAGACTCACCAAGTGTCCCAACACTTGTCCATAGAGTCCTACACTTGTTTCATACTTGGAGGGGTAATTAGAGTTTGACTCCTACCTTCTCACCTCTTCTTACTTGCCTTTATAAGCAAGGGTCATTTGTACATTTCAACACATCACATGCTTATGATATTTTCTCATTTTGCATATGTTCATTTGTGGATTGTTTTGAGTTTACAAGCAAATCTTGACTACTCCTACATAGTATCAAAGCAAGCTTGCAAATCCAATCCCTTTCTCTCTTGAATTTGTTAGGGTTGTGGACATCAACTCTTAAATGGTGCCTCCTCGAGCAAAATTGACATTATGGTTGAGCTTAGAAGTGTCGAGAGATGAATTTTTATATATAACACTTGTATTTTTGATGACAAACAAATTTTGAAAGTTTTAGAGGCCCATCCATGGATGACTGTATTGAAATCCGCACAAATGTACAAATGAGGTTATATATTGTACCGACAAGCTACCTCAACTTTTTGCCTCAATTCTTGTGCATTCATCTCAAAATTTGTGTTCTCTCAATCTTTGTGTAGCAAAATTTTTAATATTTTTTATTGATTTTTGTAGGGTACAATATTATGCAATGATGATGTCAATAGTCAGCTTGTGTAGTACCATACTGACATCATCATTGCACAGTCCAAACCACCTACACCTTTTTGGGTGGTTTTTTAGCTTCAAGAGGGTGGTTTTCAAATTTTCGAGTGGTTTTGGGAAAAATAAAAAGTGGTTTTGGAATATTCTAGCCATGAGGAATATTATGGTGGATTTTTGAAATATTCCACTACTAACATCAGCATGACATCATCATTTTCATCCCCAAGTTTTCCCCTTCACCATTGGCCTGTTTTGATTTTTGGCTCAATTTTAGGAGCCTTATTCTCGGGCATACAAACTTCTTTTTGAGTGAATTTTTTTTCATTATGCGTATTTTTTCATCCTCTATCTAGTGGTATGATTTTTTTTGCAGTATGATGTATGGATTTAAAAAAAAAAAAAACATATTTTTAAAAGACACCCTGGACAATTCCTATTTTTGGAATTTCAGAGGACTCATTTGGGCTCATACAGACTCCTTTTTGGGTACATTTTTTTTAACCTACATAATTTTTCGAGCTCTACGTAGTGGTGATGTTAATTTTTCATGAATATGTTTTAGAAATTTAAATTCTAAGTATGTCTCTTTTGAGGTTTTGTACATCAAATCCACTTTGTGAAAACTGTAA